>MVGT01000790.1:111308-133067 GCA_002174775.1 Macleaya cordata
AGAACTGACCTTTAGCCGAGAGAGTCCATCTTCTATAGTCATCAGATGAATTGAGGGTTGGAGGTGATTCACTAATTGCAGAAAAAAGAGCCGATAGTTGCATTGTCTCTCTATCATCTAGTCGTCTGCGCTTAAAAGTGATATTCCAACTGTAAGTACCAGTAAGTGAAATCTGAATGTGATCTGCAATTGTCCCAAGTTTTGCACTTGCAATGTTGTACAATGAAGGTGCCACCTTTTTTAGTTGTGTATCTCCCATCCAAACATCTGTCCAGAATGAAATTTTTTGACCTGATTGAACTTTGAGTTTTGAGAAATTTGTAACCAAATTGGAAAATGAGGCAATTGTACGCCAACAAGAGTGACCGTATGTAGAACAGACAGTAACTGGCGCCCAACTCGAAGGAGACTTTCCAAACTTCTCGGTAATTATTATACACCAAAGGTTGTTTTTTCCAGACCGAATCTCCAACACCACTTGCTGAGCATAGCTATGTTCATCACTTGTAGTCTTTTAACCCCAAGTCCACCTTCTTTTAATGGATTACACACCAAAGACCAGTTAGCTAAGTGAAAACCTTTAGCTTCTCCACGTTTCTCCCATAGAAAGTTCCTGATCTTTTTCTCCAAGATATTAATGATAGCAACCGGTGCTTTAAAAATGGAAAAGAAGTAAATTGGTAGGCAAGAAAGCACACTTTTAACAAGAGTTAATCTACTACCTTTAGAGAGCAAGTTCTTCCATGAAGCTAATTTTTTATCAAACCTTTCAATGATAGGATCCCAGATCGATATAGCTCTAGTAGTGGCTCCAAGAGGCATACCGAGATAGGTGAATGGAAGTAAGTCAGTTGAGCAGCCTAATCTTTCAGCCCATTCCTGTAAAGAGGGGATGACACCTATGGCAATCAGTCTTGTCTTTGATGTGTTGATTCTTAAACCAGAAACAACTTCGAAACAACGAAGAATGCTGAAGAGAGAGTAGACTTCTTCCCATTTGTCATCTATGAAGAAAATTGTATCATCTGCATAGTGTAGGTGTGAAATTTTTGTACCTTCCTCTTTCACTATGAAACCATTAATCACAGTTTTCTCAGCAACCCTGTCTAAAAATCTTGAGAAACCATCCATAGCAATATTAAAAAGAAGTGGCGAGAGGGGGTCTCCTTGACGCACTCCTCTTGAACAATTGAAGTTACCGAAGGATGAACCATTAATAAGGACTGAAAAAGTTGCTATAGAATAACAAAAGTGCATCCATCTACACCACTTAGATCCAAAAACCATTTTTTGTAAAATTGATTCAAGATAGGACTAGTTGACCCTATCAAAAGCTTCTCCACTTCAAAACCCACTCAAGACAATACAAAAGAAAAATCTGTTTGGGTTAAAAAGGGTGAATTGAAGGCTAATGTTGCTTTAATTGCATATAAAGCATGTAACTCACTTGATTGGTTTCTTGATAGTGGGTGTAGCCGACACATGACTGGAGACAAATCTTGTTTTAGTCATTTCAAAAGTCAAGATGGAGGTTTTGTAACCTTTGGTGATGGAAGCACTGCCCAGGTCAAAGGCAAAGGTACGATTGTGGGGTACTCCTGAAATCAAGGACGTACTCTATGTGGAAGATATGAAAGCTAACCTTCTCAGTATTAGTCAAATTTGTGATTCTAATCATTCAGTGAAATTTACTTCCAATCATTGTGAAATCCTGAATTCACTCTCTTACCTTTATACTTAACTGTCTCTTTCTCTCTCTCTCTCTATAGGTAGTTGAGTGTGTGGTTCCTAGTTTGCATTGCATCATCTCCTTTTGCATTCTAGGTGGTTATATTGAGATACTTCGTGGTTTTTGAAAATTCATTGTATTTGTGCATGTGTTTCTCAAGTCGTATCATTATTTTGCACACAGTTCATGCTGTCCTGAGTTAGTCTTGACCTATGTGAGATTCCTTATGATCTGTGTGTATGAGACGTGGCTATCTTAGATGGTTACTTAATCACTTACTCTTGAGATCTTGGACACTTGGATTTGTTAAATATCTTTAAATTATGTACTTTGAGATCTCAAGTTTCTTGTTTTACTCATTTCATTCGAACTTTTTTTGAACTTATGCTTGTTTCTTGTGGTTGATTGAATGTATGTGAGTTGATCCTAGTTTGTATGTTCGTTACTTCCCTCAAACTATTTTGGACCAAACTGGTATGGACGAGCTATCCTAGCACTAGTTTTTAGTGTAATATGTTTCGTTGTAATACACCTCAAGAGTGAGTTCTCGTAAAGGATTTTGAACTCGGTGTACCACCTAAAAAGTAAGCCCTCATAAATAATTTTGAGCTTGGTGGAGCCAACTAAAGAGTAAACTCTCGTAAAAGATTTTGACCTTGGTGGCATAATAGTTCGTAATATGACCAGATGGCAAGTCTAAGTGTTGTGAAAGTAAGTAAATAAAAGATCAATAATGAGCTCTCAGGTAGTTTTGATTAGCCAAGACAAATGCTCTTGGGCTATTTGTATTCTAAAATACACCTTCGTAGCAATGCCTTATCATGTTGGTCTCAAACTACTTGGAACGTGCTTTGTGATTCGTCCTCCATATTAGTGTGGTGTGGAATAGTGAAAAGAGCGTAGAATCTTAATGTTCATCAACTTTTGAGGATCTGTTGGTATCCTTGGTATACCAAAGCCAATATCCAAGAGTTCCCTTTACGTATCGGATGATGCGTTTTACAACTTTCAAGTGAGAGACTTTTGGATTAGACTAATAACGGGCATAGGCTCCTACGCAGAAAGATATATCCGGTTTGCTTGCATTAAGATAGAGAAGGCTCCCTATTATGCTTCGATAAGTCTTTTGGTCAACCCCACTTCCGGATTCATCTTTTGACAGCTTTTTGGTGGTACTTATGGGCGTGCAGGCAATCTTGGCAGATTTCAACCCAAACTTCTTTACCAAGTTCTTTGTATATTTAGTTTGTGACACAAACATTCCATCATGGGTTTGGTTGACCAGTAACCCAAGAAAGAAAGTAAGCTCACCAACCATACTCATCTCAAACTCCTTGCTCATATGTTTGGCAAATGAATCAACTTCCTTTGAGGTAGTTGAACCAAACACAATGTCATCCACATATATTTATACCATGAGCACATCTTTATTTGACCAACAAATGAAAAATGTTTTGTCAGCTCCCCCTCTTGAGAAACCTTTCTTGAGCAGAAATGAGGTGAGTCGATCATATCATGCCCTAGGGGCTTCCTATAACCCATATAATGCCTTCTTGAGATGATACATATGATCCGGGTGATGTGGATCTTCAAACCCCTTTAATTGCTCTACATAGACTTCTTCTTGAAGAATTCCATTTAGAAATGTTGTTTTGACATCCATTTGATATATCTTCATTTTCATGTAACATGCAAATGCCATCATGAGTCTTATGGATTCCAATCGAGCAATTGGTGTGAAGGTTTCATCAAAATCAACACCTTCAATTTGACTGTACCCTTGGGCAGCTAATCTGGCCTTGTTTTGAATCACTGTACCATATTCGTCAGATTTGTTCTTGGATATCTATTTGATACCAATGACATTGATGTCCTTTTGCCTTAGTACTAAATACCAAACATCTTGACGTGAGAATTGGTTGAGTTCTTCTTGCATTGCCTCGATCCAACTCTTATATTGAAATACATCAAAGACATTTGTTGGCTCGAAGATATTGAGGTAACACACATAATTGACAATATTTTAGACTTGTCTCCTCATTCTAACTCCGGTGGTTTCATCCCCAATGATATTCTCTTTAGTATAACTCTTTGCCCACTTAGGACATTAAGTATTGGAGACAATTGGTTGAACCTCTAGAACCACTTCACTTAATTCCTCATTTGTCTCATCACTGTGAGTGGCTCATTGGGATTCATTGGATTTCGGAACTTCTTCTTCTTAGCCCTTGGAAGTCTTCCCTTCTTTTAACCTTTTGGGAAACAGCACTTTATCATTTGAATTTTAGATTTTGAACCCATACCATCAATCACAACATTGACGGACTCCATCATTGACTCTGTTCTCTTATTGTAGACCCGATATGCTATGTTGTTTAGAGCATACCCTAAGAAGATGCCTTCATCACTTTTTGCATCAAACTTTCCTAGATGCCTATGGTTTCTCAATATGTAGCATATACTTCCAAAGGTCCGAAGATAATTCAAGTTCGGTTTCTTCCCATACCACAACTCATACGGAGTACCTAGAGTCTTGGTCCTCATATAAACCCGGTTTACAAGATAACATGCTGTGGAGACAGCTTCCCCCCAAAACCTTTGAGCTAGTCCTTTGCTATGAAGCAGCACTCTTGCCATTTCTTGAATGACACAGTTCTTTCATTCAGCAACTCTATTTTGTTGAGAGGTGATTGGTGTTGAGAATTCATGCTTAATTCTATGTTCACCACAATAGTCTTCGACTTTGGTGTTGTGGAATTCGGTACCTCGGTCACTTGGAATTCTTTTGGTCTTTCTTTCCTGTTCATTTTGAATTCTTTACGCAATAAAAAAAACTCATCAAAAGTATCGGATTTCTCTTGAAGGAAATCCACCCAAGTAAATCAAGAAAAATCATCGACCATAACCAAAATGTAACCAGTAGCTCCTATGGTCTGAGTTCTCATTAGACCTATGAGGTCAATATGAATCACTAAAGAGGTTTACTTGTGAGAATATCTTTAAAAGCTTTGTGTGAGCTTCGTGTTTGCTTTCCTACTAAACACGCTCCACACTTACCATCAACCTCTTTGCATAGTTTTGGAACACCTCTTATAACTTCATTGTTGGTTAACTTAGCGAGGTCCTTAAAGTTAACATGGCCCAACCTTTGGTGCCATAGAAGTGTGGTGTCCAACTTGGTAAGATTACACAACAATTTAGATGATGTATCAACCATGTAGCAGTTGCTGGAAGTTCTCTTCCCATGTATGCTCTCTAAACCATTTGGATCTTTAATGATGCACCCTTTAGAGGTAAAGGTAACTGAATAGTTAGAGTCACAAATTTAACTAATGCTTAAGAGTAGCATGTATCCCTTCGACATATAGAACATTATGAATCTCTAGAATTCTAGGAAGATTGATTGATCCTTTTCCCGGTTACCTTGGTTGTGCTCCCATCTCCGAAGGTAACGTTCCCACTGAAGAATTTCTTAAGATGTGAGAAGCATTCTTTGTCTCCGGTCATGTGTCGGCTGCAACCACTGTCTAGAAACCAATCTGATGTGGTGACTTTATATACAATAAGTGCCACCATAGCTTTGGCTTCAACATTTTTCTTCACCCAAATCCATTTTTCTTTCTTCTTGGGAGCTACATCTATTGGCTTAGGTGTGCTTGCTTGTTTACCTTTCTTCTTGACATACGCCTCTTGCCATATATGTTCTTGCCATGGTTGGGATTTGCCAATCTCCCAATCTCTACGGTTAAGGCTTTTGCTTTTTCTTGAAGTTGCTTGAACTTCTTTAGCAATTCCCATTCTCTCTGGGAGTGATGGAGGTCATCTAAGTAAAACTTGCAGGTATTTTACAAGTGACTTTGCAATCCACAGTAGGAGCATGTGTGGTTAAATTTAGATGATCTCTTGTTGTCCTTTGGCTTGACTTATGATGTGGCACCTATCCTTGGAGCTTGTTCAACAACTCCTCCTTTTGATGGTAGAGCCTTGGCTTTCACAAAGGTTGTTGAAGGTGATATACTAGCACCGTTGCAATTATCAAACCCGAGCCCCTTTTATCACCCGAGTTCTTTGCCCCTTTCAACATTGACACTTGATTGTTCAATCCATGGTTAAACTTTATCAATATCTCTTTAGACTTACTCAGCTCTTTATTTACCCCTTTTATCTCATCAAGAAGATATAGACTCTCTTATTTGCCACCACAAGCTTACTCTTAAGGAACTTAATTTCGTTCTCTTTTCCTTCAAGGATTTCTGTGTCTTCTAATCGTTTCTTGGAGAATTCATTTATTTGAATAGTCAAGTCATTCTTCTCCACCTCAAGAGATGTGAGTTTCATTTGGAGTTCCTTACTTGTCCTTGAAAGGTTTTTTCTATTTTTCAAAATTCTTAAGAACAATTGTTCTTCTTGAGGTTCCTCTCCACTCATGTCATCACCACTAAAAGATTGATTGGAATTGTCTTCTTCGTTAACTTCTTGCTCTTGTGACGACTTTAGAGAAGATGTAAAGGCGACAATATTTTGTCTCTTCTCTTCTTCATTCCCTTGAGAGGATCTGAAGTTCGATGAAGAATCATCAAAAGTGACATTCATTGCTTTATTGCCCTTTGAGTAACTTGAACATCCTTTGTTTGGGCAAATACTGGCCATATGGCTAAACCCACGACATTTGTAGCATTGAATCTCATCACAATTCTTCTTCTCAAATTTTTATTCAAAGAACTTGACATTATCATGAGGTTTGGACTTGGATAAGGACTTGATATTATCATCACTAAAGTTATCGGAGGATTTATTATCTGTGCTTGCCACTTTATTAGAAGCCTTGAATGCAATGTTCTTTGGCTTCTTGGATGAGCGAAAGTTTGATTCAAATGTCCTGAAATTGCCTACAAGTTCCTCAGGGAGAAGAACATCAATATCTTTACTTTCCTCAATAGCCGTAAGTTTGGCTTCAAACCTCTCGGGGAGATATCTCAGCACCTTACAGACTATCTTGGGGTCTGAAATGGTCTCTCCTAGGGCAAATGTGTTATTCACAATCTCACCGAGGTTGCCGTAAAACTCGTTGAAGGTTTCATGTTCTTCCATATGAAGACTTTCAAATTAAGATGTCAGCATTTTGCAATTTTGCAATCTTGACAGTCCGGGTACCCTCATGAGTAACTTCTAGTTTAGTCCATGCCACTTTTGCTTTAAGGCAATTTGAAATGTTTCGAAACTCATCAGCGGTTACAGCATTAAATATAGCATTTAGGCCTTTGCTGTTATAGGTGGCCTTGGAGATTTCATCCTCAATCAAGACACTTTTTGCTTTCAGCCTAGTCACGGCAACACCATCAACTGTGGCGGTTATGGTTGGAGGGGACCAACCATTTTCTACAGCCATCCAAACTCTTTTATCTATAGTGTTTAAGAAGGCTCTCATGCGTGCTTTCCAATACGCATAGTTGCTGCAATTGAACAATGGAGGTTTGTTCACGGCATTTCCTTCCATACTAAATTTACAAGGATCTCACTAGGATGTAAAGCCCTAAATGGTGAACCGCCACTTCAATGATGTGTGTGCCTCTAACTCAGAATATACCAAGTCTCACACTTATGTGCTTGAATCTACAAGCTTCACTTGAGCCTTATCAAGTTTGGCGCTCGCCGGAGCTCCACCGCTGACCTCACCAGAACTCCACCAGTGACTGTAAAAGTGCTGGAGAATTTTGTGTTTCTCAACACTACAAGACTTTCATGCTAGATAGATGTTCTAATGTCTAGCTAAGATGAAAATCTAGAGAGATTCAGTTTAGAACAACTCTCAAGGAAGAATGAATCTTCTCCTCACAAAAGCTTGCAAGAATCAACCATAGAGAAGATCACAAAAAGAGGGTTTCTTGAATAATCCTTATTCTCTCAAAACTCTAATTCCTTTTTCTTCTTCCTTCTTAGATAACCTAGAATGTTTGTCTCATTCCTATTTATAGACAACAGACAAAACTTAGGTCATTTGGGACAAATGACCAAAAAGGGCATAAGAACCCTGTCGATACTAGTAGCCTGGTATCGATACTCTATTAGGGCAGTATCGATACTAGCTTAATCTGTTGACAACAGATTAAGCCAGTATCGATACCACAATGTCAACTAGATTATGGCAGTACCGAGGCAGTATCGATACTAGGCTACTCTGACATTCAGGCTGCAGTATCGATACTCCGATGTCAACTAGATTAGGGCAATATCGATACTTCCCTTAGGCAGTATCAATACTAGGCTACTCTAACATTCAGGCTAGCCCAGTATCGATACCACAAGAAGAGGTATCGATACCAGCTTGCTGAAAAGCTGAGAATGAGCCTAAAGGATGTTCTAAAGAGTTATAGGTTCATTCTAACTAATGATACTAAGTCCTAGTGCATTCTAACCACCTATGAATCATAAATAAAGTTTACTTACCAACAAAAGGTGAGTTCTGGTGGTGAGATGGAGTACTTTTACTCTGGTTGTTGATGATGTATGAGTTTTCATAGAGGGAACACCCTAACTCTAACTCAAATAAGGATTACAGATTGAGTTCATTACTATATCATGAATATTGACAAACCCAATAGGACCTTTCACAAGTGCATTTCTACTTTCCAAATAAATTATTCAAATATATCAGAAAATCGAAAAAATATACTTTCCCTGAGTTCGCAAGTACCAGAAAGAGAATATCATAAAGAAAAGCTGTTCAAGAAGATAAGGGATGGTTCAACATTCTCCTATTGCCTTTAACGGCGACAATACATCAAAACAGTTAATGGCTTTACATCTTCAAAAGAAAACAACCAAGCAGAATTAAAAAATGTAAATCTCAAAAAGCTAAAATCCAGAACTTGGAAGATCGAGTCCAGTCAATACACATCCAAAGTGCACATCACATCACCTTTTGTCATCAAATTAGAACCGATCTCCTTTCATCAGTTCCAACAAATTCAAGCCACCACCTTTTGTCAAAGTGGAACCAGTTGTGCAAACTCATCTGTTCTACATTTACATCCCATATCAAGCACCAACATCAAGCAGCAAAATCAAGCACCAAAATCTAGTCCTAAAATCAAGCACCAAAATCAAGCACCAAAATCAAGCAAATCATCATCAAGCAAGTGATCAAAAAGCAATCCAGAAGCACTCATTTGAGCAAGCATCAAACATCATCATAGCAAAGCAGTCAAGTACATTTGCCTAAACTAGAGAAGTCAAAGCAAGCAAGTAAAGATACAAGAGTGAAGATCCAAAGCGTTAATATATGAAGGAGCAAAGCATACCTGAGCACTACCTCGGCATAAATCGAGATAAGGGCAATTAAACTTTAAAGAGCTAAACTTTAGAAATTGACAATTTTTGATAAAAATACCTACCGAGCCTTCCAAAATTTAGAGATATGCAAGAGGATTCTTAATGGAGATGACGAGATATCCAAAGAGTAAAAAAGCTTTAGCATATTTTCTCGAGAATGAGTGAGTTGCAAGAAGGTTCTCAATGGAGATAACGAGATCTCCAAAGAGTGAAGAAGCTTTAGCAATTCCCATTCTCTTTTAGAATATCATTAAAGAAGTTACCAGTGTAGTAACATATTTATTTAAACCAAATTGAGTGCCATTTATTTTGGCATTCGACTAGAGATTATGTCAAAATAAGCTAAAAAATGTTCAAGATAAAAACAAAATTTGTCTAAAACAGAGCTTAAGAGAGTCGAAACAAGGAAAGAGAGTCAAGTCCTAAGCCAGAGCCTTAGAAACTCTCAGATGGAGCCCCAAAAGAGTCAAATCAAGGAAAGAGAGTTAAAGTTTAAGCAAGAGCTTCAGGAACTCTCAGAAACCCCCAAAAACTCGTAGAAAACTCTAGCAAACCCTTGAAATCGATCTCAAAAAGTCCAAAAGACACGAAAACGATTCTGGAAAACTTAGAAAACAAGCTCAAAATATCCAAAAAATAGGAAAACAACTCCAAAAAGATCCAGAGAGCACCACAGAGCTCTAAACCACTTCAACCAGAGCGCCCCACGTGGCAAACAGCTTCAACAAATATCTCCATGCATGGCAAACAACAGTGGCCGACAACACAAGGCTTGAGGTTTTGAGCGCATGTTCAGCATGCGTTCAGAACTCTCTGCGCATGTTGGATATGCTATCTAAAACTCCCTCAGGGCCTATAAATAGAACCCTCCCCCTTTGTTAAAATTCATTCAGAACTAACATTTTCCATTGAAAACTTCTGGATCTCGAATATGGCTTAACTTCTGAGTTTGGAACTTCTTTCATGCACACCTACTGAAAACTTTTGAATTCCGAGTCTTTTAATTTCAAGTCTTTAAGTTTCAAGTGCGAAATAAACTCCTTGAGGGCCACCTGCTGCCCTCGGGACGAGGAAATTCTCTTCGTGGGCCACCTGCTGCCCTCGGGACGAGAAGTTTTAGAGAGAAGTAGTAGCGAACCTCTGCCCAAATCTAAACCAATCAAGTCTTTAAAACTTTAGAGAGAGAAATAGTAACCAACCTCTGCCCAAATCTTGGTTCAGCCAAGAAGCGCTCAAGTAAGCTCGAAACCATCAAACTCTTTAAATTCAAAATGTAATCTGTTCAAGTCTATGTAGTCCTTCAAGTCGATATCAATACACAATATATATATTTGTCGTTTTACAGAAGATATCCCCCAAATACCCCTAATTGTGAAGTAGAGATCGACCTCGGTCGGGGTGGTTGTTAGGTGCTTAACACTTTCCCAAACTATAATAGGACTTTCTTACTCAGAATCTCATAATCAAAACACAAACCAAGTCAAAAGGAAAGATGTTGTTCAATCTCTCATAAAGAGGTTAAAAAATAGTTTTTCTACTTTAGGGCCCTGATTCCCTTAAATTCAGGTAGCGACTCCAAACATTTTTTAATATCAATAATTAATAGAAAAAAGAGCAAGTTCTCTCCTCAACGTAAGGAATCAGGAGATAGCGAGAGCTCCAGAGCGAGCGTACTTTAACCCTCTCCCCCCGAAGGAAGAGAGAGAGAGAGAGAGAGAGAGAGAGAGCGAACGTCGTGCTCGGGCAGTGTAAAAACCATGGCGCGACAATTACTGCTATATCTGAAACCATAGGGTAAATTTTTTAAAAAAATCCTGATTTGGAATTGGAAAAGTGGGGGGGAGGGGAGTAGGGGTAAAGCAAGAAATAAAAAAAAAGGTTTTAATGTTTGCTAGCAGTGGCCGACGTTGGCTGGCGGTGGAGTGGGGGTGAGGGTTGTAAAGATGATGGTGATGGTGGTAAGAGTGGTATGTATTATTTATGTGATGCCCAGAACCCCAGACCCGTGACCCGACCCAGCTCACTGGACCCAAGACACGTGGTATCACTAAAAATACTTGTGGAATTAATGGCAACTCTGGAAAACATCTTTTGCAAACCAAGACAAAGTAAGTTTTTGGAAAACTCATTTGAAATACCTTTTGACTTTGAAAAATAAGTAAATCAGTTTGAAAGGAACTTAGAAACATAGTTTTCTTCAAAACTTCTCATAAAACACAGAAACAATTTTGTATCAATTCAATAAAATGTGTATCTGCCCGTTTTAAGTAGGATTTTGACACCTTTTTGTTATCTGTAAACTAGACTCGGAGACCTTCAACTTTCGTCATTTGGCCAGAGCCTAATTCCAAGTTAATCGGTACAGAAAATGTATGCAATCTTTAGGTTTTATATTTCTATAACATTTTACTAAAATAATAGGTAGTTTTGTAGAAATAATGAAAATCATTTGGCTATAGAACAAAACTCACAAGTAAAGATATACTAAGTTAAATAAGCTTTGTGCACGTGGGTTGCACATATTTTTTACATTAGGCTTATTTTTTAATTATAGTTGTTGTTTATTAATGTGTTATGTTGCTCATTTAATGTCATCATGGAGTTATTTAATGCTAGAGTTTTATTTAGTACCAACTATGGCCTCCATTTGATAAATAATTTACCACTATATATATGCAATTTGCTACTAGAAAAACACACTTAAGGATATTTTAGGAAGTTTTAGCAAAATAGGCTTCACTCAAGTATTTCAATTAAATAGTAGTATAGATAAGTCAATAAATGAGTATAAAATTACCAAATAGAATTTAAATACTTCATATCATTTTGTTTCAAATACTAGGAAATAGAAAATACGAACTTAAACTTGTTTTTCTGAAAACAACGTTGTTTGTAAAAGAAACTGAACTTCTCATACCCAATACCCATGTGATATAACATCACTTATAGTTTGCTAGAAAGAAATATAACCTACTTGTCTTCAACTCAACGATCTCTACTCTAAATTTTCTCGACTAAGTGTCCTAGTTTTCTCCAATATCTTGTGTGTGTGTGGGTGGTGGTGGGGAGGGGGGTGGAAATGTAGGGTGAGCAATGCTCAATAGGTACAAAAAAAAAAGACGAATACCAATAGTTTCAAACAATCAAACAATTCAAACAGACCTTTCCCGATAATCTAATGTGTGCATGCTGAAAACAGAAAACCTTGTTCTGTCTTTTGAAAACTCATCCACTTTCGTATGAAAACCTTTAGAATATTTCTTTTCAAAATTCAATTTCAAAAACTGTCTTTGTAAATAGGATTTTCAAATACGTACCTCAAAACTCGTGTTAGTCATAGCTTTTGGCAAAATCCTTTCTAAAATAGAAAACACTTTTGTTTTCAAAAAAACTAATCAACTTTTTAAGTAGAAATAATTTTGCAAACAGAACAATATACTTTTCAAAATATAAGTAAGTTTAAATAGTAGGAAAGAGTTCAGAATAATAATTATTTTTATTCTTTTTGCAGAAACCTCCACAATGGGAGGGAGAAATTTTATTAAAAAAAATATGATTACATCAAGTCCAGTGGGCCATTAGAGCCTAACCTTCAACAACTACAGAAGTAGCATTTAATAAACACAAAGAAGCACATATACATCAATTATTTAAATCTATAAGTTGAATGTCCAAAGCAGTCACGACCAATATTGCCTCTTAAGAAATCTGGGCACGAGGTCCATCATTTGAAACCGAACGACGAAGCACTTCTTTGGAGAGGATGTCGGCACATTCATTTCCTTCCCTAAAAATATGAGAAAATCTAAACATACCCCTTGAAAGCTGAGATATGCTGTTTTTCCATCAAGTTTTAAGGCGCAATGGAATATTATAATTATCCATGAGAGCCATAATCACCTGTAAAGAATCACATTCGAACCAGATTGGTGTCCAATTCCTTGAGATTGCAATTTCAAAGGCACAAACTACGCTTCAAATTCAGCTAGGACTGACCATTGAACACCAATATTTTAGGTAAAAAGCCAAGCATAGTGCCATAATGCTCACCTTACAACTGGCATTTCCATCACCAAACATCACATTTATTACTACTACTACTTAGGGTTGACATATGATTGAAACGTGACCTTCTTCTAAATAGGTGGCAAATTCATATTAGACGATGGATCTCCGAACAAATCCACAAATCCACGGCCACAGCTTAGGCTCCATAGCTACGCTGCTGAATGGACTAGAACTCTTTTTTAAATGGATTAGGACTCTTTTTTAAGAGGTGGGCCTCTTTTATGTAAGAATTTTATGATATATCGCATGGAACTAGGTCAACAAGTGTGAACAATATAGATGGCACATGTAATAGATTAGGCGTCAAAGAGAAATACTGTAGTACATAGACTACCGTCTATCTCGTACTTGTGCACTTGACATTTGTCCATAGTCATCAAAGGAATTGTACACCTTAATAAGAAGAATAGAAAGCGAAAGCAAAAGCTGAAGTCCTTTCATACCTTATGTCCTTGGGTACAAGTACTGAATTATTTTACTCCACTTGTAAATGTCTCACTTCAAGATGCTGTCTCGTCAAGCGTAAAAAATCAGTTCGTTATTTATTTGGAGGTTGATTAATACTTTAGTTTCACCATTTCTTTTTTAGGACCTTGCTATTTGTACACTCGACTATTGGGCCCACATGATTACATTTCAAGAGCTAATATTTTGTGAAGTTGTTCACAAAAAATTAATCCAATCTAAAACTTTTAACCTCATTAGTTGATAGGAAATTAACAGCGGAGACTAATCAAAAGTTAAAATTTCTCATTGTTAATTTTTGATCAACTTTTATAAACTAGGAAGCAAGTAAATTGGTTGTCAACCTTCAATTGAAGGAGACGATGGAAAAATTCATATATTTATAGGAATACAAAACTTGTAGTACAAGATACAAGAAGAAAGAATAAGGAAAGAAAAACTAGCTAAAATAAGAAAAGGCAATGATTACTAAAAATACAATTACTGAAACTTGAAGCAAAAGACTTGCTAATAACAATGAGTCGGTGAAGAGTACCAAGATGCTGCTTTGTTCTACACGTGTCAAGCATATGACTTATTTCTTCAATACTCCCCATTAAGTTAGAGTTGTGGAAGAGAGATCGAGAACACCCAAATTACGAATAAGACGTTGATGTTGTTCTCCTCCAAGTGGCTTTGTAAACACATCAGCAAGTTGATCATAAGAACGAATATAACGAGGTGCAATAAGACCCGATTGGATTTTCTCACGTACAAAGTGACAATCTATTCCAATGTGCTTTGTACGTTCATGAAACACGGGATTTTCAGCAATGTGAATAGCAACCTGACTGTCACAATGAACAGTTACTGGTTGTGGATGAGAAATGTGAAAATCATGGAGAAAATAAGTTAACCACTGTATTTCACTAGAGAGATTTGCAAGAGCACGATACTCGGCTTCAGCTGAAGAACGGGCAACAGTTAACTGCTTCTTGCTTTTCCAGGATATAGGATTTGTTCCTAATAAAGTGACATAACCTGTAGTGGAATGCCGAGTAATGGGACAACCTGCCCAATCTGAATCAGTGTACCCACTCAAGTGTAGAGAACTAGAAGAAGAGAGAAGAATCCCTTTACCAAAGGATCCTTTAAGATAACGCAACACACGATGGGCAGAATCCATGTGAGTGGTAGTGGGTTGTTGCATTAACTGACTTAAACAGTTGACCGCAAAAACAATATCTGGACGAGTCACTGTAAGGTATAATAGACGCCCAATTAAACGTCTATAACAAGATGGATCTTCAAGAGGTGTTCCATCTGTAGGCTGTAACTTCACATTTTGTTCCATAGGAAAAAAGGAAGTCTTAGAACCTGTTAAACCAGCATCTTGTAAAATATCCAAGATGTACTTTCGTTGGCAAAAAAATATGCCCTTTGGAGAACGTGACACTTCAATTCCTAAGAAATATTGTAGTCGACCTAAGTCTTTGATGGAGAAGGCTTTCTCAAGGAATTGTTTGAGGTGCGTGATAGCTTCTGAATCGTTTCCTGTAATGACAATATCATCAATGTAAACAAGAACAAAAACAGATGTATTACCTTTATAATATGTAAAAAGGGAGTAATCTGCATAAGATTGTTTAAAACCCTTTTGAATCAAGGTGCTTGAAAATTTCGAGAACCATTGTCTCGAGGCTTGCTTTAATCCATAAAGGGATTTATTCAGACGACATACACGATACTCCCGTTGTCGTGAAAAACCAGGTGGTAAGTGCATGTATACTTCTTCATGCAGATCACCTTGAAGGAAGGCATTATTAACATCCAGCTTGTGGAGTGGCCATCCATGTATAGAAGCGATGGATAGTAGCATACGAACGGTCACAAGCTTGGCTACAGGAGCAAAGGTATCATGATAATCAATCCCTTCAACTTGTGTATAACCTTTAGCTACAAGTCGAGCTTTATAACGTTCGATGGTACCATCTGATTTATACTTAACATGATATACCCACTTGCAACCTATAGGTGTCTATCCGTGAGGTAAATCGGTAATGGTCCATGTATTATTGAATTCAAGTGCTTGAATTTCTACAGCCATAGCATCTCTCCAATGTGCATGTTGCATGGCTTCAGTGAATGAACGTGGCTCCTCTGTTGTAAGAACCGTGGTGAGAAATGCACGGTGATTATTGGAGAATTGATCAAATTTAAGATAATTAGCTAATGGGTAGAGAGGTTCAGTATTAGAAGATGGTGTGGGTATAACAGCACCACAAATATAATCTTTTAAGTATCTTGGAGGTCGTTTGTCTCGAAGTGGTCGAGATGAAACAATATCCGGTATTGCCGCATCCTGATCTGGGGAAGGCACATCTTCTTCATTAGATGGTGATGTTAATGGCGCATCTGCTTTAGTAGAAGTAGATGGTGGCAGCGGTTGTGTGGATGAGGAAGATGTAGGTGATAGAGACCCTGATGAGGGTGCTGAAGTAAAAGAAATTGATGGATGAAGCAATTCCTTCAAATTATCTGGTAGAGATGTTGTGGAGATCGATGGGATGGTATATGCATCTATTTGAGTATGATCAGTTGAGTTCAAAAAATCAGAGTCAGAATATGGGAAGGTAGATTCATGAAAGACTACATCACGTGAGGTATAAATAGTTTTGGTTTTTAAATCATAAATTCGATACCCCTTTTGTCCATATGGATACCCAACGAATACCCCTGGATTAGATCGGTTATCAAATTTATGTTTGGGACGAAGATTTTTACCAAAACATAAACACCCAAAAACACGTAAATAAGTATAATTTGGTAGAGAACCAAACAAAAATTTCATGAGGAGATTTATGTGACGATATGGGACTCGGCATTTTATTTATCAAAAAGGTTGCAGTTAGTAAACATTCAACCCAAAATCCAAGAGGTAGATGTGAATGGAAGCGTAAAGCACGAGCAACATCTAAGAGATGACGATGCTTCTGCTCAACCACCCCATTTTGTTGAGGAGGACCAATGCAACTTCTTTAATGCAAAATCCCATATTATGAATATAATTCCTTCATTGAAGATGATAAAAATTCAGTTCCATTATCAGAACGTATCTTTTGCAATTGAGGTAGAAAAATTCCTCCAGATCTGTAGTAAACATGAGATACAGAAGAATTGAATTGAGTTTGCACAAAGGATATAAAATATTGCATAAATTTAAAAACTTCAGATTTAACTTTCATTAAATAAATCCAAGTGCATCTAGAATAATCATCTACTATAGTCAAAAAATATCTATCACCAGAAAAAGAAGGTTCACTAAAAGGACCCCAAATATCACAATGAATTAATTCAAAAACCCTAGAACTAGCAGACTGACTAATAGAAAAACTTGAACCAAGTTGCTTCGCTTGTGGACATATCTCACAAGGTACTTTATTTTTAATACTAATATAAGGAAATAATCTTGATAGAAATTCCATTCGGGGACTGGAAGGATGTCCTAATCTCCAATGCCAAAGGTCAAAATTCTTTGAAGAATAAATAGTAAGTGCACTTGGCGATTGGAAATAGTACAAGCCATCATGATGATCACCCTGACCAATCTGCTGGTTCTTCAGTAGGTCCTGAAAGTAATAGTGATCAGAGGTAAAATTAACAGAACATTTCAAAGAATTTGTTAATTGGCCCACTGAGATAAGATTAAATTTAAATGTGGGGATATGATACACATTAGTTAATTTTAGGGAAGGAGAGAGAATGACAGTTCCAATATGAACAACAGTAGAACGACTTCCATCTGGAAGTTAAACACTTTTGTCATATGGTGCTTCTTTATATGTTGAGAATAATGATAAATCATAACACATGTGATTTGATGCTCCAGTATCAATAATCCAACTAGGAATAGACACGTTATGAGACTTACCAGCGAGGTTTGCAGCAGAGATCTTTGTACTCTCAGTTTTGATCAAGGCTTTCAGTTTATTATATTCATCTGCGGTGAAGGATGGTGCTGCTGTGATCGCAGATGAGGAAGGAACATCAGATGTTGGTGTTACCGAGTTTGCAAGGGAATTTTGGCGAGGTGGAAATCCATGAAGCCTATAGCAACGGTCCTTTGTATGTCCTATACGTCCACAGTGCTCGCACGAGGGTCGGATGCGTTTGTTTGCACCAAATCGAGATGGTCCACGTGATTCTCCTCTAGTGTTGAGTGTTGCTTATTCGATATTGGGTAAGTTGGAATTGTTGATATCTTGTTGTTTCTCTTCTTGACGAACTAACGCATAAATTTTTGACGTGGGAGGCAAAGGATCAATGAGAAGGATTTGACTTCGAATAGCCGTAAATCTATCATGAAGTCCTTGAAGAAACTCCATGGCACAATCTTGATTCATCTGCTCAAGGTAAGCCTTTCCATATCCACAAATACAAGGATCTAAAGTAGAAAGAGAAGATAATTCATCCCATAAAGATTTCAGTTTTGCATAATAAATAGATACATCCAAACCTTCTTGTTTTAGATGAGTAATGGCCTGTTTGAGTTGATAGATCCTTGGTGCATTGGTTTGAGAGTATCGTTCACGCAAATTTACCCAAATAGCACGTGCTGAATCTGCATAAAGGATACTGGTCTGGATTTCAGGAACAACAGAGTTGAGTATCCATGAACCGACGAGATCATTAACACGTTCCTATACAAGAAGAAAATCGGCTGAAGTTGGTTTTGGTATGGTTCCATCTACAAAACCCAACTTATTTTTCGCACGAAGAGCCATAGTCATGCCACGAACCCAGGTACTATAATTGTCGGGTGTCAATAGAGGAGAATAAAAATTGGCTGTCGGGTTATCTGATGCAAGGATTTCAATGGGATCACCTAACACGCTGGAATGAACTACGCTAGCGGAAGAAGTTTCTTGGGTCGGGGTGATGACGGAGGAGGTAGGGGTTTTCTCTCCCATGATGATCTGATCAAGAAACTAGAAAGATATATATAACTAATAAACTAGTGAGAAGAGAGAAAAGCTATGAGGGCCTGGTGTTGCTCTGATACCATATAAACTAGGAAGCAAGTAAATTGGTTGTCAACCTTCAATTAAAGGAGACGATGGAAAAATTCATATATTTATAGGAATACAAAACTTGTAGTACAAGATACAAGAAGAAAGAATAAGGAAAGAAAAACTAGCTAAAATAATAAAAGGCAATGATTACTAAAAATACAATTACTGAAACTTGAAGCAAAAGACTTGCTAATAATAATGAGTCGGTGAAGAGTACCAAGATGCTGCTTTGTTCTACACGTGTCAAGCATGTGACTTATTTCTGCAATAACTTTTGATTGGGTTAGAAGTTTTAGATTGGACTGATTTTTTATAAAGATGATGTACATGATGAGGAGAATAACCTCACAAAATGTCAGCTCTTGAAGTGTAATCATGTGGCTCTACAGTCCGGTGTTACCAATGGTAACAACCGGTGCTTAAATAGCAAAATCCTTCTTTTTATCCTTTTTTAACTCTTTTCTTTCTATTGAGAAGGTGTAAAATTACATTTTTTTGAATTTTTTATTTTTTTTGATTCCTGGTTAGACATAGAGATAGAGCTGTTTGATGTTTGCGCGGCCAATTCATACAAGGTAACTGAGTGAAGATCCTATGGCTGTGCCACTAGGTCTACCTTTTTCCCAAATTTTTTGGACGAGGTGAATCACGTGGTTCACCCCTCCTTGTCTTGCTTGCACAAGTGCATCTCTTTTGACGTTTCAAAAAGTAAAGAGATGCACTTAAAAAATGAAATCCATGTGAAAAAAATAACCTTCAGTTCGATTCATTCGACCTAGACTGCCATAGTTCCAGTTTTTGTTATTGATAACCTCATGTTTATTGCTTATTGAGAATTAGAAATAGGCCCTTGGATTTTGGTCAAATTATCTTTGACCCTTTAATAATAATGTTCCAGCTGAACTACGTCAGCTTCACTTGTCAATTGTCATATTCAAAGCGTTTGATTTTTGTCCCACCACGATCAAAAAGTACCTCGAGATCCGTCGTTCTCTAATGGCTTCTTTCATTCTAAAACCATTCTTGGGTTACCCAAGGAGCACAGAACAAACGTAATACTTAAACGGCAATCAGATATTCAAAGTTCTTCATTGATATCAAATATTTGATCTTTTCATTCAAGTTTGATAGATCTTTTTCATTCAAATTTGATAGATCTTTCTTATCACAAAGTTGAACGAGATCTGGAGTTGATCGGAGTTGGAGGCTGCAAAAGTTAGTTCGACGCCTTTCTCTCAAACTGAAAACTAATTAAGGTACGCCTTTTATCAGATCTTCTCTTCTCTTCTGATCTACTTGTCGCTAATATCCCAAGCCAGATCTCTTCAAGAAGGAGCACAGATCCATAGCTCTTTAACCTAAAATCTTGCCATCTTTCCTATCCATACTACACCCAAAGCAAGAGGAGATCAAAGTTGAACGAGATCTGGAGTTGATCGGAGTTGTTTCTCGCCATAGGCCGGAGTTGAATGGATCTATTTCTCGCCAAACATTGATAAAATCAGCATCAAGGATTTGCATATATTTCTGAGTTTACCTCCGCAGATCTGGTGTGATAACATCAGCTCGAATGATACTATTAATTTCAAGATCTGAATCCAAAGGCTGTAGTATTAGTAGTTAAAAGAGGCATCATCCCGGGCATTTTTTGGTGTGATAATATCAGCTCCAAAGGAGTAACAGATCTAGAAAATAAGAAGAAGGAATGCTATTTTAAAAGAAAAGAAAAATGAACAAGTCTTTCGTCTACTGGTGAAGCCGACGACATCTAGCCGACGGTTATTACGAAGAGTTCCAAAGGTCGATCAAGAGGAGATTCCAGAGGTTTCTGGTGCGGAAGAAGTTCGATTATCTTAGCACAAGAAAATCTCTGACTATGATGTTTGTGGGTAATTTTTGATACTTACCGGAATATTCTCGAATCATGTCTTCCCACACCTCCAGTAATCACAATCCAACCAACGCTTTTATTATCATCGACCGAAAAAATTTCTCCTTTCAGAAAAAGCAAACCAAAACCTCGACTCAAATTATTTTTGCCGAATCTAGTAAAAATAGAAAAGTCTATGGGGCTTTCACCTGGGACCTCGCCGGCAAACTCGAAAGAGTTCTTATAGACGCAATCAGAGTCGGCGATGGGGGCAACGATACTTGGAAGTTCTCGGATAAACCTGCCTGGTTCACCGCACAAAAACAACAAAACAACAGGGGTCCCTACCTACATATTAACTTGTCTAGACTCGATGGCAAGGGAATCCTCTGCAATTTCTTCATACCAACCAGAGAATGTTGTTCAGGTTGGGCCAAGCTGGCCAAAGCTCTCCATCTCCTCCTTTATCAGGTAAATCCCCAGAATCAGCCCAAACAAGTTCCTATCACTCAGTCAAATTCCGGGGGACCACAATCAAACCCAAATTAGGCAAACTCCATGCTTGCAACCAGGCAGCTCTTAAAGTGACATACAACCCTTCTTGCAATAGGCAACATCCTACCATCACTATCAGACCAGATTATGGCCCTTCGTCCTCTAATGGGACAATGACTATTTCTGTAAGTTCGATCAGGTCATCACCTCTTGAGACGAAGTTGGAGAGCAGATTTCATCTTCCCTGAACTTTCATCACCCCTTCGATCTAATGCCTATTAACGACTATGAGGCAGTGGCTTTGTTTAAACGAGATGATCAGAGAACAGCCTTAGAATCAGAGTTCTCATTCCCTTACAAAGATTTAAAGATTCGCATAGGGAAAAGGAACCCGAACTCCTTCAAGGTGGAACCAATAGGAGGTAATTCTTTTTTCAAAATAGGTTTTTATGGTGTGTCGTTAATACTCCGGTCAATGGAAACCATATCCCAACTTGTTGCATTCTACGACGAGCTGATCTCTATCTCAACTGACACCCTAAATCTAACGGATCTCTCGGCCATCAAAATGACCATAAGAAATAGAAGTGGGATCAATAGTATTCCTCGATGGATAGATCTTCAAACGCACCTTGGTACTTTTAGGGTTGCAGTTCAGGTTGAATATAACGTTCCAGCGGATCCTTATTGGGAATGGCCAGTGGTTTTCGCAGTACCTGGAAGGCTGAAGGATGATGATGACGTTGCAG
>MVGT01000792.1:0-13263 GCA_002174775.1 Macleaya cordata
GGTTCATTCATGCTAGGTAAGGTCCAGAGTTGAAGAAATCTGTCATATGGACATCCTTATCCTATCTTCCTTTTAGGATGATCTCACATAAATAACATTATTCTCTCCACACACACACACTCATTGATCATCTCTAAAGAATATTGTGGTGTTGATTGTTTGAGAATCTAGCAGGCTATATTTGAATTTGGTCTAGCAGACTCTTGCTTGCAAAATCATGTGATAATTACATTATACTCTTTATGGCCTTGTGTAACAGGACACTTACCTTGGACATACCTTGTTTCCATCAAAATTTCTTTCTAAAAATATTTTATGGGAAATTTGTCATATTTTTGGGTATTTTTGTTCTTTGGTTTCGAAACCAAAGTGACTGGTTTCGAAACCAAATGTCATCTGTGACATTTTGTGTCCTTGGTTTCGAAACCCAACTAGTTGGTTTCGAAACCAAACTGCACCTGGAGCCATTTTTGTGCTTTCGGTTTCGAAATCAACAGGTTGGTTTCGAAACCAAAACTCACCTGATGACATCTTTTTTGTCTCGGTTTCGAAACCAACCCTTTTGGTTTCGAAACCAAAACTTACCTGAAGACATTTTCTAGTCTCGGTTTCGAAACCAACCCTTTTGGTTTCGAAACCAAAACTCACCTGAAGACAATCTTTGTCTCGGTTTCGAAACCAACCCTTTTGGTTTCGAAACCGCCGCGTCTTTCACGCATCTTCAGGGGCATTTTTGGGAGAGTTTGTTTTGGGTTTATAAAAGGGTTTCGAAACCCACTCGATTTCTTCTCAATTTTTCTTGGGATTTCGAAAGACACAAGGAGAGGATTCTCAAGGGTTTTTGCAAACGATTTTGATCAAGTGCTAAGCTTTTCACGCATTCTCCATCTTGGTAAGCCTTCTTCCTCCTCTCTTGATCTTCCTTACTTTTCAGTGTTTGAACCCTAGATCGTTGTTTAGGGCTGTTATCAATCATGTCTTCAAACCGCCCAAACCCTTCCACATCTTCCACTCCCAACCCCAAGAGGCCAAGATCCTCTATGGGTTCATCCCAATCCTTCATTTGCCCTAGAACAAAAGAAAAATTTTATTCGGCAAATTGTTACAATCTTTACATCCAAAACTTTCAAAAGCGTTCTCTTGTCGTTGAGCGACAAGTTAATTGGTACAAGGATGTCACTCTTCTAGAAATTCAAGCAAGGTTGAATTTTCGCAACTGGGATAGGCTGTTTGATGGCAATGGGAATGCCTACCCAAGACTTGTTCGAGTATTCTACTCGAATTTTCACCATATTGATGAGAAGAGTTTTAAATTTTCAACTATGGTTTGTGGAAAACCTCTTATAGTGGATAGTCCTCTCATTGCCTCTCTCCTCGATTTCGAGGATGATGATGAGGCACTTCAATTCCCTCCCGAGCGCGACACTGAGGAGGAATACCTACCTAGCGCCGAAGCCATTGCAGAAGAATTGGCTGGGGAACGCTTTGGGTGGAGAAGAAATTTCCCTGCCTCTAGGTGCACCTTATTCTATAAGGTTTTAGGAAACATTGCTGCAACCAATCTCTTCCCTTGCTCTGGGAATCGGAGCAAACTCAGTGACGACATGGCTGAGTTTCTCTTTCATTTGGGAACTGGGACTAAACTGAAGATGGCAGATTTTATTGTGTATCAAATGATCACAATCAATAAGTATGCCACATATTCCCACTTGCTTCCCTTTCCTAAGCTTATTGAGAGAATCCTTCAACATTTTGGAGTTGCTATCCCTCCTCATGAGACTGTACTCGAAGCTATGCGCCCAATCTCCATTGGCACGGTAAAGCGGATCACAGGACATCTCAAGTCTGTGGAAGCTCCTGCTCCTGCTGCTCCAGAGTCCGAGACTGCTGCTCCTGCTACGACTGAGCCTTCTCCCTCGATCCCTTCTGTACCTGCTAGTACATCCAGACATACTCGAAGGGAGCTTCGACGACAGGCACGGATTGCACAAGCACAGGCCACCAACACCATCCTTGCATACATGAAGATGTTGGTGCCCGTTGTGAATGCCATTGCTGAAAAGGTTGGAGTTGAAGGCATTCCGGCTGTGCCAGAAGAGGGGAGATCCAAGACCAGTCATGATCGTCCTACTGAGCCTGATGATGACACTACAGATGAGGATTCCTCTGAATCCTCCAGTTCTGATGAGGACACTCCTCCACCTTCTTCTACGGACATGATGGATAGCTAGTTGCTATTTTATTTTTTTTGTTTTGTTAATTGTGAATGATACTTCATTTTTATTTCTTTCATTTGCGGCTTCATCTTTCACTCTTCAAAACTATATTATCTGATTCTTGGAAAGCTAGAACAACTTAATGGATGATTCAGTTTTACTTTTAAAAGCATCAGTTATTTCCTTTCTCCATATATACCTGAATGTATCTTCTTGCAGGGATTTTTTTTCCCTTTGTCTATTTCTGACAAAAAGGGGGAGAAGTGTTTATCATTCTGAATGATTACCCAGCAGGGAGTATGTATAACTATGGGGGAGAGAATTCAAATACATAGGGGGAGTGGTTGAAATCCCTATGTTTTGCTTATGTTTTTCATTACAAGATACTGTGTTTCTCTTACTTATCTATATTATCTTGTTCTGGAATGAGTTTGAATTCTTTGCAGGAAAACATCAAAAGATTACTCCTAAGGTTTAGATGTCATAACTATGGGGGAGTGTGTCTTTATTATGTCTTGAGTACATTGTAAGAGGAATTTTGCTGTAATGGGGAAGGGTTATATTTTTATTTTCTCTTAAATGGTTTTTTTCACGAAATCGACAAAGGGGGAGATTGAAAGGTCCATGTTTTATGTTTGTCGAATTTCGTGTCAAAGGTAAACTCAAGATGGTCAATGTAACTTGAGTTAGAGTCTAGTGAGTCTCGGTTCACTTCGGTTGAAAGAGAAGAAATCTACAAAGGCTCCGAAGAACTCAACTCACCACCGGAAGACATCCTAGGATGGTAAGTGACTTAGAACACTAAGTACCATAGGTGGTTAGATTGCTAAGAGTGTTTCCCACACTGTTTGTTCTTGATAAAATGTGTTTTAAAAGATAAATTTTTAATCTGGACAGTGTTGGTTTCGAAACCAAGAAGCTTGGTTTCGAAACCAACTGCATTGATGGTATTATTATATAGGGAAAAGTCTGTTTCGAAATCAACCTCAGTTTGATTTCGAAACCAAACTTTATCTGATGACAGATGAAGTTTGGTTTCGAAACCAAAACTGTTGGTTTCGAAACCAAAACTCATCTGTCTTCAGATGAATTTTGGTTTCGAAACCAAACAGTTTGGTTTCGAAACCAAAACCACATCTATCTTCAGATGAAGTTTGGTTTCGAAACCAACCTGTTGATTTCGAAACCAAAAGACAATAACCATCACAGGTGCTTGTTGGTTTCGAAACCAAATCAGGTCAGTTTCGAAACCACATGTTGGTTTCGAAACCGACTGGCTTGATTTCGAAACCAACGCCCAGATTCGTTTTTCTTAGTGCGATTTTCTGAGCTGTAAAGTAACTTTTTAACACATTATTGCTCATCTCCCTCTAAGCCTTGTTTCAGGGAGATAATTGAGCGTGGGAAAACATTTCTAAGTGGGATGAGAGGCTCAATGGATTATTCTCTCATCCCCAATAATGGTGTCTACCATTAGACCTAGAACTAATAATTTAGTCTAGGATTGAGCTGGACATCTTCACTATAAATAGGGGTTGAATCTCCAGTATTCAATCAACCATTCACCCCTCACCTCAACAAGCTCTTGAGAGTTTTTCAAACTCGAAATTCTTAGTTCTCAAGCTTGTTGAACTTGGTTCAAATCCTTCCCACTTTAAACCAAAACTCTGTTTTTGTGTGCCGGTGGTATTCCGGTGGTGAAGCTTGAAAGTGTCAAGCAAGTGGTGATACTTGAAGAGTCAAGTATTGGTTCATGGTGCGGGACTTGCGGAGGTCAAGTTGGAGACGCATCATCATCTACTAAGAGGCAAATTCGTGGAGTTCGAATTTGTTGAAGAACTATACACCGTAGCTGTTGGAGCGTAGAGGGAGTCGTAATTCGTGTCCATCGAGTGGTAAATCGGTTTGTAAGTTTTCATTTCTTTTAGTGGATTCTTTTCTGGACTAGGTCCCGGGGTTTTTCCCAGTTTGGGTTTCCTCGTAAACAAAATCTCTTGTGCATATCTTTATATTTATTAAGAGATTGAAATATTCGATTCTTGTTTCCGCATGTTAAAGAATCGAATAAGTCAATACTCTTGATTAGAGATTTTAGTTTCCATCTTTATCACCAATATTATTTTTATTTGGTGATTGTGTAATCCTTAACCTTAGTCACATTGACATACGGTTATTCCAACTAATAACCGTAAGGATTTTAGACTTTCAATTGGTATCAGAGCTGGTTCACTTGTTGGGTTTAGCAACCTAAAGAGTAAGTTCTTGTAAAAGATTTTGAGCTTGGTGGCATGATAGTTTGTAGTGTGACCACATGGCAAGTCTCGGTGCCTTAAGAGCAAATCAATAACAAATCAATAATGAACTCTCGGGCAGACTTGATGAGTCATGATACATGCTCTTGGGCTCTTTGTATTCTAAAATACACCTTCATGGAAATGCCTTAACATGTTGGTCTTGAACTACTTGGAACATGCATTGTGATTCGTCCTCCATACCAGTGTGGTTTGGAATAGTGAAAAGAGAGTGGAATCTTAATGTTTATCAACTTTCAAGGATCTTTTCACATTTGTGACATCATCACTTGCACACACATGCGTTCTATTGTTCGATGGATTTTGTGATCAATTCAACTTGTGTTTTCATTGTTTATGTTTTAATATCTTCTTGAAAACCAGTTGCTTATGATGCTTTCATATACTTGTGTAAATTTTCTCATATTGATGGTCTTGATTCATCGTATGGCTCACAGTGATTGTTTCTCATGTGGTTGGGATTAAATCTTGACACTTACTTTCATGTGTAGAGCATTTTTGTGAGTGTGTTTCTATCGAATCTTGTTGTCTTCTATTGAAAATATTTTGAATAATTCGATTTAGGGGGAGTTTTTTGTTGAGTGACATTCGAGATTCTCTTGATTGTTTCTATAGCATCGGCCTCTTAGAAGGAACAGGGATTGCCTACCCTAGGATTTGACAACTGTTCTATGCATGATGCACGTTGTTGACTCATTTGCTTTTACTTTTATATCATTTGGTTTGGGTAAGGTTATTTTAGTCTCTCAAAGGATCCTTATAGCTGTGCAAAATTAAGCTTGTGACTGACTCCGTTCTATTCCCTCCTTCGAGGAATTACGTTGAACCACACGTTTCTTCTCCCGATCAATCTCCCTTAGTCGTATCGGGTTTGGTTCGTCCTTAGACTCCAAAGAAGAAGTTGGCGATGGCAGTGGTGAAGAGTATAGCCTACTCGAGGGAGTAAGTCACTTATTCCAAGTGTTGGTTCAGTAGAGGTCCCAGCGCAGGAAATTGAGGTAGGAGCCGAAAAACAACTGGAAGAATAAGTCTACATTTGCATAGTCAATGAAGAGTCAGTTCCTAACCCTCGCCTACTGGTTCAGTCCTCACTTGAAAACACTGAGTCAAGCCTTTCAGTGTCAGAGCTAGTAAAGTTGAATCAAAAGAAGAGGTTCGTGCGGAAACCTAGGGAAAAGAAGCGCATGACTGCCAAAGCTTACGGTTTGGCACTTACGCGCAGAAATAAAAATGTGGAACAAGTAAATGAAGATGCAAAGGTAGAGAAGAAAAGCCTCGTAGGTACGCAACAAGTTTGCATGATTCATGAGAAATCTACCTTTAAACCTCACCTTCTTGTAAGTTCAATTCATGATATTCCTGTAAAGACTAACCATTGTGCAGGTTCAAAAGCTGGGGAAGTATCTTCCAGAATCTAAAAAAACATCCTATGTGAGTTGGAAGACGGGGCACCTTTGTCTGAGGAGGGAGATTCGTGGGCCCCAGTGCATTGTATAGTCTCTTTAGAAGTACCTTTATTTTCAAAAAATCTAAAAAAATCAAATATTTTGAAAAACCACAAAAAATGAAAAAACTAAAAAGTGCAAGAGATTTTGTAAAAATGAATGAAAATATTTTTGAACAAATGGTTTTAGGACTCGAACCTGAAAATGCTGATGATGAGGAATCCGGGGAGGAACTGGAGGATCTCGCACAAGAAAAAATTCCAAACGAGATCCAATAGTTGCTAGACCAACATGAGGATAGGCCTTAGTCTGTCGAGGAAGAAGTCGAATTGGTAAACCAAGGCTCTGACGAACAACTTCAAATGGTAAAAATCGGCACTGCTTTGTTTTTAGAAGAAAGAAAGGTTATGATTGAGTCGTTGAGAGAGTACAAGAAAAATTTTGTATGGACCTATGAAGATATGCCAGGGCTAGATACTGACATGGTACATCGATTACCTACTTATCCAGATGCAAGGTCAGTAAAGCAAAAACTCAGAAGACTAAGACCAGAATGGACTGTCAAAATCAAAGAAGAAATCATAAAACAGTTGGACGCAAAGTTCTTGGTCCAAGTCGACTATACAGATTGGTTGGCCAACATCGTCCCAGTGCCTAAGAAAGATGGGAAGGTCCGAATGTGTATTGATTACATGAATCTCAACAAAGCAAGCCCTAAGGATGATTTTCCACTACCACACATCGACATATTGGTTGATAATGTTGCCGGCCACGGCCTATTATCATTTATGGATGGGTTCTCAGGGTATAACTAGATCAAGATGGCGAAAGAAGACATGGCAAAAACCTCCTTCATCACACCATGGGGAATCTATGGCTACCAGATAATGCATTTTGGACTAAAAACTGAATGAGCTACCTACCAAAGGGCTATGACCACTATCTTCCATGATATGATGCACAAAGGGATCGAAGTGAATTCTTCAAGCGTCTTCAAAAGTTCAAGCTACGACTTAATCCAAATAAGTGTGTATTTGGTGTAAAGTCTGGGAAGTTACTAGGGTTCATTGTTAGCCACAGAGGCATCGAGGTGGACCCATCCAAGGTGAAAGTAATCATCGAAATGCCGCCGCCCAGAAATGAAAAGGAGATTCGTAGTTTTTTAGGGAGGATTCAATACATCAGTAGGTTCATCGCATAGCCGACACAAATCTGTGAGCCTATCTTCAAATTATTGAGAAAGGACACTCTAAAGGTTTAGAATGATGACTGTCAAGAAGCATTCAACAAAATCAAAGAATATTTGATGAGCCCGCTAGTTTTGGTTCCTCCAATCTTAGGTAAACCATTAATTCTTTGCATTACGGTAACGGATATGTTAATGGTCGCGGTGTTTGGACAGTATCACGAAGAAAGTAGGAAGGAAAGAGTCATCTACTGCATCAGTAAAACCATGTCCGAATATGAAAAGAACTATTCAACACCAGAAAAGACATGTTTTGCATTGATATGGGCTACCCAGAGATTGCGACATTATATGTTATCTCACTCAGTGTTGCTGCTTTCCAGAATGGACCCTATCAAGTACTTATTCAAAAAGCTAACACTTTCAGGAAGGACTGCAAGGTGGCAGCTACTATTGTCTGAATTTGACATCACTTATATTACTCAAAAGTCTATAAAGGGAAGAGCAATAGCTTACCATCTTGCAGCCCATCCACTGCCAAATGGAGGGTTTGTAATAACAGAGTTTCTAGATGAACACATCCTCAATAACGTGTCCGAAGAGAAAGAAGATGAATCTTGGGAGATGTTTTTCGATGGAGCCAGTAATAAGCTTGGCAAGGGAGTCGGAGCAATTTTGGTATCCCATGACGGAATCCGAATTCCAATCGCCATCAGACTGGATTTCGAGTGTACAAATAATGGGGTGGAATATGAAGCGTGCATAGCAGGATTGAGAACAACCCTGGCTATTTCAGTGCGAAGGTTGCTTGTATATGGTGATTCTCTTCTAATAATAAATCAGATCCAAGGAGAGTGGAAAATAAAGCACGATGAGCTAGCTCATTACCACACTTGTCTTAAGGAGCTGGTCAAAGAGTTTGACCAGATTGAGTTTCATCACATATACAGGAGTAAGAACCAATGGTCCAATGCTTTAGCAGTACTATCATCATGGTTGAACGCACCAGATGGAGCAACCATTCGTCCAATTGAAGTAATACAGAAAAATCAAGCTGCTTACTATTACCAGGTTCAAGAGCCACTCGTAGAAGATGACGAGTTCACTGCATGGTATCAAGATGTAAGGAGGTATTTAAAAAGCAAGAATACCCTGAGGGAGCATCAAAGAGGGATCGAAGGTCGATTCAAGAATGGGCTTCCGAATTCGTGCTATGTGGCAGACTCCTTTTCAAAAAATCTTTAAACGACACTTTACTGAGATGTGTAAACCAAGATCAAGCCCAAAAGATTCTCCAAGTAGTTCATGCCGGTGTATGTGGTTCACATATGAACAGACGAATGCTGTCAAAAAAGATCCTCAGATATGGATACCATTGGCCAACCATAGTCACCGACTGCCACCAGTTTATTCTAAAATGCCATGAGTGCCAAGTATATGCCAATTTGAAGCACATGCCTTCGACACAGTTGCGCACTCTGTCTTCACCCTGGCCATTTTCGACATGGAAAATTGATGTGATCGGTAAACTGATGCCATCGACCTCCAACGGTCATATTTTCATCATTGTGGCTATTGATTACTTCACAAAATGGGTCAAAGCGTTCTCGTGTAGGAGTATCAAGTCAGATCCCATGACAAGATTCATTCAGAACTACATCATATGCAGATATGGCGTACCTCATGAAGTCATCACTGAAAATGGTGCTAACTTCGTTGGAGCAAAAGTCACTCGTTTGTTCGAAAAGTGCAAGATTCAGTACCATAATTCATCTCCATATAGGACTCAAACAAACGGAGCAGTAGAAACTGCCAACAAGACACTTGAAGAAGATGACTAAGACTTACAAGGCTTGGAGTGAAAAGTTGCCATACGCATTATGGGCGCATCGAACTTCGATACGTACACCAACATGAGCAACTCCCTTTTTACTTGTTTATGGTATGGAGGTCATTTACCAATCGAGGTTGAGATTCTAACTTTTAGAGTACTGAAAGAGGGAAATGAAATGAGGCAGAGTGGATCCAATCCAGGGTAGACGAGCTGAACTTCATTGATGAAAGGAGAGAAAAAGCGGCTTGCCACTCTCAAGCCTATCAGCAAAGGATTGCTCACGCTTTCAACAAGAAGGTTCGCCTAAGGGACCTCAGAGAAGGAGATCTGGTACTTAAGGAGATCAGGCCAGTCTTACACACCGACCCGAGGGGCAAATTCAAACCGAACTGGGAGGGCCCGTATATCATCAAAAAGATCTTCTCAAGTATGGGAGCCCAACTTACAAATCTCGACGGGGTTGAGCATCAGAGACCCACAAATATTGATCAACTCAAGAGATACTACGCTTAAGAGAACTGCCTAACTCCTAAATTAGGGCAAGTGAAGCTGACAGTGACTCAAAACTAGGGGCAATTCTAGGCCGAATTCAAACTCCTAGAAATGACCCTGTGAAAGCTTATATCCACTAGAAAACACTTTCGAGCCTGACCCCCTTTTTTTATATACATAAAAAAATGACCACCTTCTCCCAAGAAAATCCAAATATATATGCCTTTAGTGTGTAAAAAACAAAAGGAGAAAAACAAAAAAATAAAAGAAAAACAAAAAAAAAATGGAACAATAAAGTTTTAAAATCCCTAAGTACATAAAGAAGAGGGTAAAAATAAAAAGATCCAAATGTCGAAATTTGAGCCTTTTACCATTTCTTTCTACCTTGACCTAAGTCACATTACAACCTAAAAGACCCTTAGGAGTTCTGTGAGCAACATGAGCCTTAGTAGAGGGGAAGGCAGTTCATCTCTAAAAAAAAAATCAAAATTAAAAAAAAAAATATAAAAAAAGAGAAAAACTTAGTAAGAAAAATCAAGACTTGGGAAAATTTGATCGATATTTATGAGTTTCGAAGTGCTACCTCTCAAAGAAGGAATGAACTGCAAATGGGCTACAAGTAAAAGGATAAGCATACACTCAAAAGTGGCAAGGTCAAAATATTTCTTAATCTCTGGATGAGCTAGAAATGATTCAACTAGAGGAAGTGAAGTTTGTCAAGGAATGGGTAGAACAAAGAGATTCAACCTAAGAAGACTACGTCCTACTCTCGTAAATCTAGTTATCCAAATTTTTCACCATCGACAGATAAATGGGTTAAGCACTATCGTTGTTTCACCTAAAAAGGCTTTTCTATTTTGTTTTCTCTAATTGAATTTCAAAACCATAAAAAAATGTTTTGTTTTTTTCAAAAAAAAAAAATTGTTTTGTTTTTTTCAAAAAAAAAAAATTGTTTTGTTTTCAAAAACCTTGTCTCGCGAGGAGTCTATGAGGACAAACCTAGGATACTAAAATTATGTTATGCATGATTATAGTTAGGCATCTGAGATAAAATTATCAAAAAATAAGCAAAATTCAATAACATAAATGAACTAGTCTTCACATGTGCAGGAATTAAAGACAGGTACAGAAGAAACGTGGATAATTTGTTAAGAGATATAAAAACTTACAATCGGCTAAAGAAGTACCAGCAAAGAAGCCAGTTAGGTATGGGGAACCTTTAAAGCAAGAACACTCCACCCATCATCAAAGAAAGAAGATCAAGTAGCCGAAGGAAGCTGAATGGAGATTGAAGAGTAAAAAATGTGTGGTACCCGAGAGCAGAGGTAAACAAAAAAAATCAAAAAAAAAGGAAATTATTTTCAAAACACCTAGCAATTGGACACCAATAAAGTGTGTCCATTTCGCTGACCACTCTTTAGATGCCATCAGAGCGTGTCTAAAAAGAAAATCGGGGACCCTGTGAATTATCAAGTACCAACGAAGCGTACTTAGTTGATAATTCTTAGATGCCAATAGATTGTATCTAGGGAATTCGAGAACCGCTTGGTTATGGAGTACCAACGGAGCGTACTCAGTAGGTGTACCCTTAAAACAAGCTCAGAAAGATACGTTTGTTTAACGCCAACAGAGTGTGTTAGACAAGAGCCGAATAGGAGAAGACCTGCATCCTCTTTGGCGCTTGGAAACGAGAAATTGGTGTCCCAGCTTCGCCATTCGGTTGCAAGAACCTCTGGCAAAGAGGGGCGAACTGTAGATACTAAATTCTGCCCCCAAACGCCAAAACACCAAGAATGTGAAGTGCACTGTGAGTGTTCATACTCAAATTATATTCCTCAAGATACGTACAAACTGTGGAACAAATTTGATCCAAATTAACCAACATTCAATCCTAATTTGACCAAAACCCAAGATTTGGATGGAAACAGAGATGAAAATCAGATTTGGAGACAAAATTTAGAACCAATTTAAAAGAACCACTCATTTTAATAAAAAAAATTTAAATAATTAAAAAATTAAAAAAAAAACAACAACTTACGGTTGTTTATAAAAAAACTATTTTATTATATATATAATAAAGTTAAATTATATGAAGTAAAGTTAATTTATATATATAATAAAGTTAAGTTATTTTAAAGAATAAAGTTAAATTATTATAAAGTAAAGTAAAATTTTATATTATAAAAATTAAAGTTTTAAAAAAAAGTCAGATTTGGGTTTAAAAAATCTAAAAAAACAAAAACTTTAAATATAATATAAATTTTATATTAAAAAAAAGGAGAAGAATGAATCATAAAAGTGACAACTTGTCTCTCTTATCTCTTTCTTTTCTCTATCTCTTGTTCTATGTCTCTCTTCTTTCTTCTGTCTATGTCTCTCTTCTCCTCTCATTCTCCTTCTTCTCTTTCAGGTCAAGATCGGCGGCAACAACGGCAGTCCACATTTTCGTCCAAGAAATTTCGGTGGGTGGGGAAGCCTACACGATTTGTAGCCTGTTTTTGTTGACAATTAAAGTCTTAATTTGTGGTAAAAATGTTTATAAATAAGGGTTTACAGTCTATTGTAAAGGGGAGAAAATTTTAGAGAAGAATTTGAGAGAGGATAAAATCGAAAAAAATAGAAAATTTAGAGAAGAATTTGAGGGAGAAGAAATAAATTAGTGTAAATTTCATTTGCGGAAGTTAAAATTGAAGTGGAGGTTGGGATTTTTTTTAATCTTGCCATGGGATTCTATTTTTCAGAAGGTTGGTGAACTTATGTTTTTTTTTTATTTCAATCTCCTGGGTCTGATTTGTTATAAATTTTGTACTAATAATGCATTAATTTAGATGAAATGTCATGGATTATGTTCTTATTTTTATTAGAAGGCAATGAAATGTTTGTTAAGCTTCAATTTCCATGAAATCAAAAGCTTCAAGTTAATCTATATAGTTTTATTGTGTTTATGATGAAATGAGATGGTCATTTAATTTCTCTGAATTGATATAAGATTTGTGTAGGCTTGTTAATGCCATCTACGGCTATGATTTGATCTCATATGATTAACACATTTTTTTTAATATTCCTGTTAAGTTAAAATATGAGAATATATGATGGAAGTATCATCATGACGATGTATGATGAGGGTCCATTATGTGATGGCATGAGATGATGACATGCATCATCGGTGAATGAAGCTTTAATTTCTAATGGGATGAAATTAATGAAATTAATGAAATAAAGTATGAATGTCTCATCTGAAAATGAATAAGGAATGAAACTAATGATAGATTAATATTCATTTTAATATTGGTTTTCATAACTATTTTCTTTTTTGAGAAGTACATAATCATTTGCTTTATTCAGGTTAAATTTTGTTTCCACCAAAATTGCTTTTGAATTGGGACATTATTTGTCGTACATGTGTGTACTAATTTGGATGTGCCATGATGCAAAACTAGGGTTAGTGTTTCACTTGTGATGTAGATATTTGTCACTTGACCTTTAGAAATTAAATAAATCACCAAATAAGTCTGTTAATTAAGTGTTAGGCTAATTAACCCATCCATTGGGCTTATGGGCCCATTCCATCTTAAGTTTCTTAAGCCCATTATATACTTAATTAAGTGTTAGGCTAATTAACCCATCCATTGGGCTTATGGGCCTATTCCATTTTAAGTTTCTTAAGCCCATTATACACTTAGTTAAGTGTTAGGTTCATTTTGTGGGTTATGAACTCATCTTTTCATGAGTTTCTCTACCCACTTCATCTTTTGGGCCCCTAAATGAACATACTTTT
>MVGT01000792.1:32654-117561 GCA_002174775.1 Macleaya cordata
AACCATCAGTGGTCGAGTTTTGCTTCAAAACTCAACCAGTAGTGGTCGAATTTTGACTGTTGAGATCGACTGTTGGTGTTTGAAATTTCTTGATTAAATTCGATAACCTGTGGTCGAATGGAGGAGTTGGTAATAGTGGAGAGAAGTTTAGAGAGAGAGAGGGACGGTGGTCGAATGGAGGAGATAGTTGATTTGTTGAGGGAGGAAAAGGTTAATTTAGGGTTAGGTTTGAGATTTTTAGAATTGGGTGGAAATATACCTAGACAATATTTGATAACCACCCCCTTAGTAAAACTATGTCCATCCCCCCAACCATTTTGAAGTATTTAGTCCACCCCCCTATCATGTCCACCCCCCTAACATTTTTGAGAACCCCTTTAACAGCACCCTTAAATAATACTCCTGCTTTGTTATTCATCCATAAAATTTCAAACATAAGTTTAACTTATTACTTATTAATGCAATTGATTACCCCAAGTTTTCTACCATTTCTTAAGAACATCTTGATAACTTAAAAAATCTAAATTATAGTTCGTCATAGATTAAGAGACAAAAGCATAAACCTAAAGAGGGCGGATAGGAGTACATCGTTATTCATATATTGGATGTGGGACCCACATGAAGTTGATCCAAGGGATGATATATGTGCTTCTCATCATGTTGGTCATCCTCACCGAAAATTAGCACATTCTAAAACTTGTAACCCCATCATCCGGTGATAAAAATCACTAAAAATGGACGGTGATTGAGCTATTCATTTTACCGTTGATTTCAACCAATGGATGATGGGGTTACAAGTTCTAGAATGGGCTCCTTTGTGAGGATGATCTATATGATAAGAAGAATATCGTAACTTAAAATCATCCCTTGAATTATCTATATGTGAGTCCCACAGGCCAATATATTCCCAATGTATAAATAGCAATGTACTCGGATACATTCTCATACCTAAATACCATATGAAACTTTTACGATGACGACAAAAAAGAAGAAAATCACAACTACAAAAAATGTTTGGTTGCATTAACTAGTTGGCGAATAGCACGAGCACAAACACAAGTAGCAGAGCAGAGAAAAAAAAAAAAAAAAGAATTAAGGGTGTTGCTTAAGTTGTGTGAGGCCTTAAGCCTTGGGTTTGGGATTTGGAGTTTTCTATCAAGATTAATTACTTTAAAAGTGAGCCAAAAGTAGACATAATTATTGTACAAAAAAGTGGCATTATTTATATGTTATTGACACAGTATATAAGTGTGATGTGGGATACTTTACCCAATATTACAATGCTTATTATGTGCCAAATAATATTGTAGGACCAAAAAAAGATGATCTAAGGGTGTGAGGATGACTCCTTTACCATATGGATCATCCCCATATAAAATCACCTCATTCTAAATCTTTAACTCCATCAAAAGTTATTTAAAGTTATCGATGAAAATGGACGGCCCGTAAATAATCCAACCGTTAATATGGTCATAAATTTTTAAATGAGTTGACTTTGGGTGTGGATGAGGCCTTCTCATATTGGGCAATTTATCCCTTTTCAAATATGATAAATGAAATAAGATTTGCACACATTATTATACATACAATGAGATTACAGTGATCTGTAGGGCTCACATAAAGACGATTTTAGAGTTGTTAATTTCTAGGTGAGGATGTTCTCCTCATAATGTAGATCATTCTCACTGAAAATCAGCCCATTCTATAACTTGTAATCCCATCATCCATTGATAGAAATTAATGGTAAAATAAATCTCAAGTGTCATTGATTATGAAGAAGTAGATGATGGGGGTTATAAGTTCTAGAATAAGCTGACTTTCAACGAGGATAATCTATAGAATGAGGAGAACATGCTTACCTAAAATCAGCCATACGATCATCTCTATGTGGGTTCTACAGTCCACAGTGTAATCTCATTGTATGAACAACAATGTATGCAATATATAAGATTTATTTCTTGGAAAAGTTGAGAAGGGACAACTGCTTCTCCTTGCCCTTATGTAGAGCCGCCACTAGATAAGATAAACCCTGTGCACACGTGTGTTTGTGTTCCTCACATTAAATTTTCTCATTATCTGAAATTTGTACTAAAGAAGTACACACGTGGAGATGATTTAATAATTAATTTTGATATGCATGATAATATTACCCTCACAAAAATAATCCTTTGATCGTCTGAAATGAACCCCACTAATAAATGTAAGCAGCGTGTAAGAATAAGACCCTATTGACACCCGTATTTAGCCTTTAGCCTTACTGCCATTGTGTATAAATGACCCAGGAGCTATGAAGCACGGACACAGACATGGCAAAATCTCAAAAAGTAGGACATGGACACTGCTAACATAATTATTTAATTAATAAAATATATAAATAATTTAATTACAAAAACACATGATCAATCAAAAAATTATACTTCCAACTATAAAGATTCACATTTTAGCTAGTCAAAATATAAAAGGTCATAAGTCATAAAGTCACACGGCAATGCTCCAACCTTATTCTTTCGTGTACTAAAGGTTAGGTTTTTGAAAGTATGGCTTTTGAGGGTTTTTAATTCAAAACAACAAAAGATTTTTTGGTATTTTCGTTTTAAAATGGACTTTTAAGAAAATTGGGTATTAAATAAGATATTGATTAATAAATGTATCAAGTTAGATGTTTTAAAGAAAAAAAACAACAACAAAAGTGTCCAAAACGTGTCCACGCCGTGTCTAAAACGTGTTCTCACTGTATCCAGACCAAAATTCACGAGGCCCATGTCCAAGCAAAGTCCGCCAAGGAGTTACTTTTCGCTTAGTGTCAGCAAATTAGTGACTTACCAAGACTCTTGTTTTGTATGCCATGTGGTGATAAACAACGGGTGCTAAGCCTTATGTTCGATATTCCACTAAAGGATAATGCTAAACTTACAGCAGTATCCTACAAAATTTCCTACTGAAGCTAATCTGACGGTTGTACTGTTATTTATATACCATCGTGATTCGCGTCCATTCCAAAATGTTATGTGTCCATCGTGGATTGTGCCTTTCGGTAGGAATTCTGTAGAATTTTCAGTAAGTGTAGCATCACTGTCCACTAAAATATAAGAGTAGTGTTATTTGGACCGACCAAGTTATAAAACCTGTGCCAGATGCTTATGTGGCATGGTCGATCCCACTGCCATGTAAGTTGGAAACCTCTTTAAAACACTTTTAGGGAGGAAAAAAATAGTGGGCCCCATCCCTGCCGCATAAGCATCTGGCACTACCTTTGTAAACCCATCGGTCTAAAAAGTATTATTGAAAATATCTTTACTAATATATAAGGGGCTGCCCCCCTTAAGCCGTTTGAGCCGGCTAAGGGGAGCCAACCCCTAAATTCCAGGAGAGAGAAAGATAGATACGGGAGGAGAGAGAGTGAGTTTTGGGGGGTCCGCGGCGGGGACAACTCCAAGCTGTCACACCGTCTGTCTGTTCCATCCCAATATATATTTTTTTAAATTTTTTTAAATATTTTAAAATATCAGTTATATCCCCTGACATAATTTATATATTTACACTTAATTTACACTTGTCAGTGGGGCTACATGGAGTTGATCTAATGGCTGATTTTTTGTGACGTTGATCTATTGATCATCTAGATCAACATCAGAGCACGTAAAATCCCAAGTGGGCTACTTAATACCCATTTATTCTTACACATTACTTACATGTATTTACATGCCCATATAGAGATGATCTAATATCTAATTTTTTGTGACGATAATAAATCTATCGTCCAGATTAACATCAGTGCACGTATCATTCCCAAGTGAGCCACTTTTTACCCATAATAACGCACCACATAATTTGACAACTCGCACACGCATTACACGCGTAACGCGTTTGGACATCCAACTCACTGGCGCTTCGCTCATAATATATAACCCTCGTGCTCTTTAAAGTAGTCACTGTTAATGTGGCCGTATACCCCACGGTCCACTCACCGCAGTCTCCTCTCTGCCTCTGATAACTACTGTTGCTCTTGTCCTCTTTTTTTCTTTTTCTTTTTCTTTTTTTTTTAGCGTCATCCTCCCTCCCCAGCTACCACTCCGGTCGTAAAAACTAAAAAAGCTCTGCACGAGTCTCACTCACTCACTCACTCACTCACTTTCTCTGTAACTCTCTCTCTCTCACTTTCTCAACTACTACTCTGTAATAAATTTGCAAATGCTCCCTCCATTTCCAGAATCACCACCACCGCAGCTCAAGCTTTAATGGCTTCCATCACTCATCTCTCTCTTACCACCTTCTCAAACCTACAGAGACATCATTCTTCTTATCTCCACTTCTCCATACCAACAACAACAACAACTCCTCCAAGGCAGGTATTCTCTCTCACTAACTTCTCTCTCTAACTTTCTCTATAACTACATCTCTCTCTAAATTTGACAGGTCTTTGCTCTCTGTGTTTCAGGGATCACAAAAGGATCTTCTGTTGCTTATCCCTAAGTAGTAAAACAGATGATGAAAATAGTTCAGCTGCCTCCGCCAGGACAAACACCAATAATGATCAAATCAGTATCATGTTTGCAGCTGGTGGAACCGGCGGTCACATATACCCAGCCGTTGCCATTGCCGATGAACTCAAGGTCATAAACCCTGACGTTCAAATACTCTTTGTTGGGAATCAAAAAGGCATGGAAAGCATAGCTGTACCCTCCGCCGGATACGAATTTGTCTCAGTTCCTTGCTTCCCCTTAGCTCGCCCAATCTTATTTTCTCCCCAAAACCTTCTTTTTCCCTACCGTTTGATCAAATCTATGATTGAAAGTTGGAACAGATTGAAAGATTTCAACCCTCGGATCATAGTAGGCACTGGAGGATACGTTTCTGCTCCAATCTGTCTCACTGCTGCCCTGTTTAGAAGAGGTTTAAATAAACTTGTGATTCAAGAACAGAATTCTGTACCTGGACTTGCAAATTGGGTTCTTTCATTTTTTGCTGATGTTATTTTTGTTGCTTTTCCATCATCAGTGAAGTTTTATCCAAATAAGAGTAGATGTGTTGTGAGTGGGAATCCTATTAGGTTATCCCTGAGGCAGTATATGTCAAAGGCAGTAGCTAGGATGCATTTCTTTCCTAGGGCAGCAAAGACTTGGGATCCTGAATCTAGGGTTGTGGTGGTTCTTGGTGGTTCATTGGGTGCAAATTCCATTAACATTGCTATCTTAAACATGTATTCTGAAATGTTATCGGAGCACAAGAACAGATTTATTATTTGGCAGACTGGTGTGGAGGCGTTCAATGAGATGGAGAGCCTTGTTAAGAATCATCCCCGTTTGGTATTGACACCGTGAGTTTGCTTTGTTCCTTAACCTTTTTTTTTTATTGTAATGCATTTTACTTATTTCATATTTAGTTGCATTTGTAATTTTAAACGTTTCTGTTTGATGATGTTGTCCCATACATAACCAGAATGAGGGATGATTTGTTCATGTTGTTATATGAGCCTAATATCAGGTAACCCAAGTGCAAGCATTAATTAATCTTATCTTGATAGAGCTACACACCAAAAGAAGGGTATTTTAGCAATACACTCTATAAGTTTGAAGAAATTAAGAACTCCCTTCGTTTTCAAACTTTAGCAATACCACGTATAAGTTTGAAGAAATAAAGGATTTCCTTCATTACTGGGCTTTAGCAATACCCTTGTGAGGGTAAAATCCAATTCTACAGAAAGGTTCTCAGTCAAATGCACATCGTCCCTTGTCCATGCCCAAGAATACCAGTCAACTCATTGTATTTAGGGTTGAGACTAGATAACAATAAGGCCACCTGAAATTCTTCCTTCTGTTTTTTTTTGTACTTCTAAACTAGTGCTAAGTGGCCAAAACAGCACAAGTTCTTCGCACAATCCCTTCAGATTACTGTTATGTTCACTTGAGTACTTTCCTCACTGCTTAGTACTGAACAATAATCAAACAACTTGTAAATGTGAGACACATTTTGCTCTTGAGTTGGTGTACATCTCCACAAGGGATGTCCACATCTTCTTGGGGGTTTCAAGGAAATGAGCATTAGAAGTCATACTGTGCCACAACCAAGTCATCAGCATTAGTTTCACTCTTCGAGTCTTCTTAATTTTTTTCAGCTGATTTGGGTGGATTCCGACAAATAATTTTACTTTGCACACCGGTACACACGCATGCCATGAGAGCATGGGAGATAACTAATGCCATCTAACTTCATCAATGTAATCTGCTTCCTATATCATCATTCTTAGAATAAACTGGTGGCTTATCACCAACTTGCGCCTACCGTCAGTTGAAGTAACCATATGTGCAATTCGGAGAGAAGCTTGCTCGGAGAGAGAGAGAAAATCATTTTATTAATAACTTAATAAGTTAATACAGAAAATCATGAATATAGGCAAAGAGCAAATTAAAATACAGATTAAGGAGGGTGACTGTAGAGACTTAACTGTTATGTTGATAAATAAAAATAAAAACCTCCTGCCAATTGAATTTGAATAAAAAAGAAAAAGAAGTCAAGAAGAAGAAGAAGAAAACCTACACACATAATAGCATGGACAACCAACTTAGAGGAGGCAACAACTATAAGGAGGCACTTCAGCCTCATTTTTCTTCAAAATAAAACCCCAACTTGGTTGGAGAACCCTGGACATGCCCAAACATCTGCACAAACACAAAAACTACTCCTAAACCTTCATAACTCACTCTGTATATGGCACAGTGTTGGAAGGACCATTCTAGTGAGCTAGCCGACATTATAGCTACTAAAGCGTATATGGGTGAAATAGTGGCTAAGTCATTGGGGGCACTTTTTTTTTTTTTTGAAAGAAGAAAAAAATGTATTAGAAGAAAGGTAAGAATATACAAAAGAATGGCCAGCTCAGTGTCTAGTAAAATCTATAACACCTGAACCACCGTGTCCCATCTAAATACAAAATCCTGGAAATAAAAATGTTTTAAGATTCCTAGCCCTTTCCCCCAGTAATACAAAAGAATCTTCACCTTACGTAAAATTACAGGAAAGGTGCAACATTTGGAGTTAAAAACTATACCGTTTCTTGTTTTCCAGATTGTCCAAAAAATTGCGTGAGGGATAAGTCTCCAAAGGATTTTACCATCCTTCGAAAACTTACAACCTGCCCACGCCTGCAGAATGTCCCCTGGAGAGTGAGGAACACGCCACGAGAGGCTAAAAGATCCAATGAAGAAGTCCCAAATCTCTTTAGAAACAGGGCAATGAATGAGTAAATGATCTGCAGCTTCCTCTTGGCGTCCACACAGCTCAAACCTGTTCGGAAAGCAGAAACCCCTTCGTCGTAGAGAGTCCAATGTAGGAATCTTCACAAGGACCGCCGCCCAGACAAAAAAAATTCACTTTTGAAGGTGTTTCTTTTCGCCAAACCAGTTTTGTCGGGAAGCCCATTGCACGGGGGTTCTTAAGGAACTTCAAGTAAGCTGAACTGACAAGATACTTCTCACCAGTTCATTGGGGGCGCCTTTTCATGCCATCCTCTCCTTATAGTCTTCAAACTTTAGTTGCTTAAGTTCATTGCTTAGCCGTATCAAGCTTAAGGTAAAAAGTGGATTGTCCAAGATGTCATAGAGATAATAATGATGTGGCATTCACGTGGCAAGCAGAAGATGTCGAGTAGCATGACCAGTCCCCCTCGGTTGCCCGGTTATGTGCATGGATGGTTTTTATGTGGCTGATTGAGTTAAGTTACATCATATATGTGGAGCAATGAAGTCGATACATAATTACATTTCTAAGCACTCTGAAACAATACATGAGGAATACCGAGACATACCCCTAACCCAAACCTTTTCATTCTGGTGACTTACTGAAACGAAACATTTGAAATTATGAATCATGATGGTCACAAAGGATCTTCTCTGATGCCTCTGGCAACCTAACCACATAACAATTTCTCTGTTTGAGGTCAGCGGCAATCAGATACAATAGACTTCCAAACTAACAACTTCTCCGACAACCTACTTTATTAGAGCATCTCTTGGTCATAGTAGACTTTGAATGTTGGACTAGAGTAACATGATGGAACGTGGGAACCCATGTAGTTACTCATCCGTGCACTCCTGAACTGGTTTATCTCATCCTTTTTCTGGTGATGTGCCCTACTATACCTACTAAGCTTGATGTCCATATTTTGGATGAGGTCACCTTGTGCACTAGTGAACTTTCCCGGACATTTTTCACTGAGGTCCCCTACTGCGACATGTTATTTTTAATCATCCGAACACCTATAGCTGTATGAAACAATTTTTGGGAATATTTTTGGATGGGTGATGTTATCTTCTATTTAGCTTATCCTCGAGTGTTGTGCACTACATGTATGTCTTCTATTCCTTGTGAGCTTGATTCTTCTAGCAAATGTACAGACCCACTATGTGTGAGTTCAGATGTTATTGGATTTGTTATGGCTATTGCTATCTGAGCCTTATCTTTAGCATTTCATAGTTTATGTATTTATATTATATGTTTTCCTGGGAGATGTCTGACATATTCTGAACTTTTGAAGGTTTTTGCATAAAATGGATTTGGCGTATGCAGCTGCTGACCTTGTTGTTTCAAGAGCTGGTGCCATGACTTGCTCTGAAATCTTAGCCACTGGGAAACCTTCTATTCTGGTACTTGGACCTTCAGATCAGAAGTATTTCACTTCTCAACCATATGAGGCTACAATTTCGTAATGTTAGTACTAAATCAAGGGTAGTAATCATGCACATTATTAGAATAGGCTGTTTCGAAGTTTGCTCCAGTTGATAGGTTAGATTGGTTCAGACTTCCACATAAGAAACTTATTATGGATGTTATGTTGTATACATTAACAAGTCTTGCTTCTGATCACATTTGGACTTTTAACTACAACAGAGGAAACTGGAGACAACATGGACATTTAGTTTGCCGAAAGAAAACTAAATAGTAAGAGGCCTTCATGGGCGGAAATTTATGTAACAAGGACACTCCATTTTCCCAAAAATTGCCACCATGTCAGACACCATCTATCTGTTGGATTTCTTCTCTCTTATCCAGTCAAAAAAACCTATTTTATTTTGAATATTTTCATTTCAGCTCTTATTTAATAATAATGGGCATTAATGGCTTATATGGGTAGTGTCAAAAGTTATTTGTTTATATTATTTTTATCATATGTTGCTATCTTAATAATTTCTTTTCTATATTGTTTACTTTTAAAAAATAAATTTTTCAACATACAAAATAAAATATACTAACTTGTGATGTATTGGTCTTGGTAGGCTCTGTCCTCTTACACTCTATAACCATGACAGAAAAGTAATAACATAGAATGGAAAATAAAGATTACTTGGGGAAGAAAAATCACTCAACATAAAAGTATAATAAAATGCAGAAAATGTAGCCAAGGATTAGGGAGAGTTTTGATTTGTTGAACTACTGGAAGCGAACAAAAGATAGTGTCTTTCACCAAAGATTAAGTGGATGAGGGTGCAACTTGAGAAGTCTATTGGACGAAAGAACCCCTTAGACTTCTGACTGTGGCATACCTAAAGGTTAAGGTGAAATATAGGAAAACATCTAGCAAATCAGCCCAACCTCCCTACCCAAGGATGAACTATGATGATGTACAAACTAATCTTATTACATTGAAGTCCTATTCTCAACACGAGTTTGATTCCCAGACTTCAAGTTTTGGGAGCTCCTTCCTTTGTCAAGTCTACTCACATGGACAAAACATGACCAAGCATGCGCTAAACTTGAGTATTTTACCCATCATAGGAAAAAACTCTGGGTTTATTTTAGGAAAGGTGTTATAACACATAGCAGAAACATATGCGACCGTTTAAAATTCTTAGATAACATTGGAACACTGTTGGGAATCATGTATCATTATTGTAGAAAGTTGATGCAAGTATGAAGCATATAAAGATTCATAGTACTTCCATAATAACTATTTGGTAATACTGTATGTGGAAAAATATAAAAAAATATCACAAGCAAAATTGCAATGCAGATACTGACATATAGATTTGTAAGTCAGTGTTACAAACTCGTACATATTAAATGAAAATCCTTAAAGGAAATGTAAACAAAGTATTGGCCTAAGTTATGTAAGTTTCTTTTGTTCTTTTAACTCTTTTTTTTTTCATTTAAAAATTATGATTGAAAAATCTAAACCAGATAGGTGCAGACTTCTACATACTCTTATCTGATTGGAACTATAACTTTTTTAGAGTACAAATATCATTCTTTCTGATTTCTTAGTTGCGTTAGTGCCTCTATAGTTCTAGGCCTGTTTTAGTTTTTTAATAGTTAGCTCTCACTTCACTCTTTTTACCTGTACAGTTTTTCCCTTTGAATATATTTCTTGCTTCTCTCTTGATCGGTATGGATACAGTTCTTATCAGAAACGGTCAAGGCTTCTTAAAATTTCAACTGAATCATTACAATACCAAATGAAACAGGACTGATGGTCATAAACCTTATCTCAATGGTCATTTGTAGTGGAAATCCAATGCATAACACATCAGTATGTTTTTGGTTTTAGCCAACAAGTGTCAATATGTAGAGGAGTGTTATCTTTCTTGCAATTTAATTAACCAAAAATTGTTGAATTTTAATATATGTTATCTTAAATGGGTCCATATAAATCTTCATGTTGGTATATAATGTCCCATTTTTTACTAAAAAAAACAATAAAACATTGTTCTTTATATCGTTGTTATATTCGCAGTTTTCTAAGACTTCTTAGAATGTCTAAACGAGTTAAAATGTCATTTAACAACTAGACTTGGTATGAGTTCGCATCTGATATAATGATACTGATCCAACTGCCATACTTGTTTATACTTATATTTTGATGAGATGACATCACCACTAAATATTGAATCTTACATGGTCAGTTGTTTCTTAAAAACTAATCCGTTGTGTCCGTATTTGCATTCATTGCTGCAATGCTTAATGAATCCATTGTCCATCTAACATTGTAGATACCATCACCACATGTTGCCGAAGGACATCAAATGAAAAATGCTTATATTATGGCAGACTTAGCAGGTTCGAAGGTTATAACAGAGGATGAGCTTGATTCTACTACTCTTGGAATTGCAATGGAAGAGATCTTAGGTATAAAAATCTGAAAGTTGATGATGTTAACTCTGATCTGTTTTTTAACTTGAAAAATATGACTAGTTCCTTATGTCTCAGTTCAGTTTTCTTGGGAGTTAGATTTTGCAAATAAAATCCTGTGGAATAAAACATCCTGTTTGAAGTTTTAACCTAATCTTTATGGTTTTTATTTTTCATTTGCTCATGCCTTCTACATGTAGTCAAATATACGATGAAAAGCTTCTCTATTTTGTATTTCATGGTTTATATTTTTTCTGCCTCCTAATAGAGCAAATATTCTATAATTTATATTAAATAAACTTCTTTAATAACCAACATAACTCTGACATTAGTTTCTCTAGACTCATATTTATCTATAAATTACCTTTTTTATTGGTATATGGTTCTTGGTATGGAAGCTTGTTGACCTTATTTAATTACTTCACTTCCAGTGTGCACATTTGGTTTCTTGACTCTGGATTCAATGAGTCTGGGCCTCCACGCAAAAGCATATGAGAGAGATGCTTCTCAGGGCATACTGTTTCAGTCAATCCACGGCCCAACCTAACTAAAATAATTTTAAGTCGAGTTTGTTAACAAGTTATATATATTAATGCTGTGGGCATGGTTGGAGTTGACAGGGGATGAGAGACAGTTGGCGGAGATGTGTGAGAAGGCTATGAAATCTGCTCGTCCTGAAGCCTCTGCAGAGATCGCTCAATACATTCTTTCACTTGTCAAGCTGTCAGCAACAACAGTGAAGGGGAAGTGAGCGACAATAATAAACTGGTGGTGATAAATGTAAAAGGTACATACATTTCTTTTGATTTGCCGAGTCAACATCACCATACATACATTTGTTACTTTATGCCGTGCCTGTGAGTTTATAAACATCTTTTCTTTTTCTTCCCTTTTCATTTTTCCCCGAAATCAGATGTACTATGTATAGAGCTTGAGTTTGATTCCATCACGCAATTAAGCATGATGAGGGGACAGAAAAGGTTTTAGATAAAATTCAACCATATGCTCTTGTGAGGAGGAGATCTATGGTCCAAGAATTCTTATTTACAGATTCTGTTTATGGTCCATAAATTTAGAAACAAATAAATCTTATTTATAGATTTATGGACCACCACACATTTCGGTTAATATGTTGAGGGGACAGAAAAGGTTTTAGATAAAATTCAACCATATGCTCTGGTACTAATCATTTTATATGATTCAAACTTTCTTTGTTATTGATTAAGAGAAAAAAAAGAATAAGAAAAATGGGCTTTCTTTGTTTCATTTGTCATATATATCCTCCTCTATGGTTGTCTATTTCGTTTTGTTGTCAGGTAAAGAACTAGATGGGCGATCAGATGGTTGCTGTTATCTGTTTTGGGTTGATTTGTCCTAGTTGTACTTGGGGACTACTTATTGAAGAATGTTTAGTTTGAGCTTCCCTCAATGTGTGCTGAAGTTTATAGACTTACGTGTTGTTTGTAGGTGCCTCGCAGTAGAGATGGTAAAGTTGTTGGCATGGCCTAGGTTCAAAACCCGGCTACACCTTAAACATCTAACAATTAATCACTACCTGTCTTACCGATAAAAAAAATGTATATTTAGGCATTTGAATCTGTCTTGTTTGAGTGCTTTTAATGCTTTTACCTCTTGGTAGAGTTTGAGTATTCGCCTAAAAATTAAGCTGAATTTGAGATGAACGTTTGACTTGATGTACAATTCAGATTAGTTCATTCTAAAATTATTAAGCTTGAAGATCTTACACAATTCAGGGTTAGATTCATGTAATACCCCATATTTTTATTGCAGTATGTTCTATGATTTGTATTTATTTAGTATGGTGTACATAACTTAAGTTGGGTGTGTTTAGTGTTTGGGGGTTAATTTAGCTAAACTAGGTTAGGATTAATCTACCCTAGATTATGTAGACCCAATCTTGTAAACTTAAGTGAGGGGACCCATTAGTAATAGTTTCCCCTCATTCCTACAACCAAACATTTAGACAATTTAATTTATTTAGAAATCCAACTTTTTAGGAAACCTATTTGTGGTGGGTCAAATTTAGTTTCTAATTTTATTATTTTCGTACTAGCTGTTTGGGAGGTGTTTTAGAAAGCCCTAAAGTCTTATTTTAGAGTTGTTTTAAGCTTAAAAAGGATCCTTAGGATATGGGATAACTTGGGTAGTAAATTTACATGTTTTTAGTAGGTTTATGACTCATTTATTAAGAGTTATATAAACAAGATGCTTCTAGTACGAAAATTAAGGTTGTTTTTGAATATTAATTGGAACATGAGGGTTGAGAGAGAAGAAGAAAATCAACAACTAAGGAGCAGAAACCTTAGGCTGTAAAGTTGAAAAAGATGGAAGTTCTGAGTACAGATAAGTTTCTTAACCCTAAGTCTTTTTGTAGTTCCTTTCAATCATAATAGTGGGTGTATATTTGTTATTTGAGTAGTTTAATCATGTTGGTTGATTTATTTTACAGTTGATCCATACTTATTAATTATCATGGGATGATATTAGATGCTTTAGGTTAGTTTGGGACAAGTTATGATCACTTTCTTAGATGTTTCAAGTTCTGGAAAATCTGACCAGTTATGATTAATTCGATTTTTTCTCTCAAATTGTAAGGAGTTTTAATTATTTCTTTATATCTCTGTGTTCGTAACATCCAAGGTTACCTTGAGTTCAAATTTCTTGATTTTTGAGTATTGTTTACTATTTTCGAAGTAATTTCAAAGTTCGTGTTGATGCTGCTGTAGTTTTACTGATAGTACAGTTAGTCTGTGTTTAGGCACGTTTTTCGAGACTTTCAGATTGTTTCTGATTTTCGGTCAAAACATAAAGACTTTAGATCTATGTCTCTAGTTTCATCAGAAATTGAAAGCACTAAGTTTGGATTTATAAACCGTAAGATACAACTGTTTTTGTATCACTGATATAGATTTTGGCAGAATGCACATTTTTGGTTTTCTTACTTTTTCACTAGATTTCTTATCGTGAATTTTTATCACTAAAATTCTTGCGAACATAGACTTCTATATCGTTCAAACAGGCCTGAGTGTGTTCAATTTCGACTTGGAATTTTATTATAATTAATTCCAAAGTGGATGTTTTTATGTTGGATGATATTTTGATCTTGTTTATACAATCTGTGGGATTTTGCTAATTGAGTTATTGGCGTGTCTTACTCTGCAAATAGAAATTTAGCATGTTATGTATGTGTGATGAACCTTGTAGTTTCGGATGATAAGACTTTTACGAGAATAGTCTGAACTGTTAATCCTGACTCGTAGATGTACCAATTAATAAAGAGTTTAGATAATTAATTGTGAACAACTTGAGATGATGTTGTGGATCTCAACAATAGGTGGTTGGCTCGACCTTCTCTTATTTTGATTACGCGATTACTGAGGAATCGCATATGAGATTTATAGAGGTGTACTTTGACAGAGGCTGGTAACTTGCTATATGGAGGAGAATGGTTGATGCTAATACAAGTTCACCTAGTGCACGATTGGGTTAACTTGTGGACCATAGAAGGTAGAGAAGATAAATGGAGGGATAGATTGACTGAACATAAAAGCTCGAGATCCCACTTAATTAACTAGAGACAATAACCTATATCAGATGCTAGATGTTTGTTGGGAGAATGTGTAAGTTGGTTGAACCTGCATGAAAGTTGAAATGTGATTTAGACACCTTGTGAGTATTCTTTGGAACTACGTTATGCTTGATCCCTGTTTGGGTACGTAGGTAGCCGCGGTGCGATTCAACATAAAAATATAAGAAACTTGTTGATGTTGTTGATGTTGAGGTTGTTGTTGTTGTTGTTGATGATATTGATGAATTGACATTTGTGTTTCTTTGATTGTATAAGCTAGTGCGTTGTTGTTTGAAATTGAATTAGTTGCATTTTGTTTTAACTTTTGTTTGGGCTTATGTTTTGAACTTAATTTTAGATTGAAAGTTCTAGGTTGGTCTTAAGGAATTGAGTTATGAGTTTGGATTCAAGTTTATACAGTAATTTGAATTTGGGCCGTTACAATTCAGATGCCTAAAAAAGCTAACATCACCCACCTACGCCATAATCTGTGGTTTGGAAGGCCAGGATCATCATCATAATCTTTCCTTCCATTTGATATATGCTTTTACCTAATCATCTATCTAATGTGATTTGATTGATTTGAGGATTTTGCATATCAACTTTATCCCTTAAAAAAAAAAAGGATTTTGCATATCCCTGTTAACTTATTGCTCAAATTTCGTAGTTTCCCCATAATTGAGCTTGTGATTTGCCTAATGAAATAAATCAAATTAATGATTAGGATCCGGTAATGTAGGAGGTTTAATTTCCATTTTCAAATGAAATCCTGATTACTGATATCCTTAGCCAAATAAATTTTGAGAATAATTTTTCTCAATTTTCTTTTTTTCTATTTTTCTAAAATTTTTTTTGAAAAGAACAACATCTGAACACCCACTTCTTTTCTTTCTCTTTCAATGTAATAAACCTTCTGTTTCTTCTTCAATGACTTACTTGTAACATCCTAACATGAGAAAGAAAAATACAAAGGCCAACCTTTGGGGTTTGGAGAGCAGTGGTAATAGTTAGTGAATTACAACTCTATTGTCTTAAATTTATTAATGATAAAAACTCGCATTAAACATGAAAAAAATAGAAGTACATCAAAGAGTACAAAGAAAACAAAAAAAAAAGAAAAAATAAGGAGAAAATAGTATATAGCGCGACGTTCGACCAATTTGATAGATGTGCTTCCCAAAGAAGCGATTCTCTCATATAGATGGAAGGGGGAGATGAGCCCAACACCTTGTGCAACAAAAACGAAGGAAAAACCCATTATGTCGAATCTAAGTCTGGTAGTTGTCGGTCCGGTCCGTCGAAACACTAGATCTGAGCATAATTGTAGCAGATCTGAACAGATCTAAAACACGTACAAACGAAGAAAGATTATTAAAAAAAATTACCGAAAAGGCAAGCGAAAGACGCCATAAAGGCGTGAAAGAATCACCAATAAGGTAAGAAAGATAAGAAAAAAGGTAAAACTAGTGGATTCCTTTTGCGAGAGACTCGTAGAGCTCTAGTGAAAAGATCCCGAATCTGCTCTCTGAAGTAGTGCTTGGTAGTGTTGCACTCTATTGTCTTATGTACTACAACCAACCTCTAGTTTCGATTGATAAATATTCCTTTTTAGGTGGTCTATTAATATGAGCTCCCCTTTTGTGGCGTGATGGCAGGACCTTTCGTCCATGTCCCTAAGTGAAATACAATATCCAATAATAGTAGTAGACTGCTATGAAATAGGGGCAGTGCTACAACATACGCACTTTTCGGGGGATTTACATCCCTCCCTGACGTGGACGGTGGTCCATGTCTTGAAGTTTGGAGAAAACGGAACTCGAGGATGTGATTCAAATCACGAGGTGATAATAGCCTTACGATGGGTTTGGGGGAAGAGAATCCCCTAAAATGTGCGTACGTTTTGGCATTTTCCATAAAATAGCTGGATGATAGAAATTTACAGTCCACCAAAAAACTTACAATTTCCCAGGAAATAAGCCCTAGGAAATAAACATACTTTTCCTTATCAAAAACACTGCAAATAGACTAATAGAGCTGCTATCATCACTAAAAATAAAATAAAATGCTTAAGTTATAGTTTTTCTTGAGGCCACTTGATTACTTCAAGAAGAGCTAAGAACTCAACTTGCTCTGTATTGGACGAAGATGTTGTGTACAATAATATCTGAGAACTAATCCCAAATGAACAGGTGTAGACCATGCGGAAGTGCTAGTGAGTGTGGTCAATCCACTTTGACTCTATATAAATCTCGGTTTCTAATTGACCCCAAAAGGCTACTATGCTAATGAGGAGTTCTGTTGTCTTATGAGTTGGGCTGAGTTAGACTATGATCGATTCGAGACTGGTTTTTCTTTTTCCTTTTTTATGTTTTTTAAGCGAACAAGTCCCGAGTTTAAAATTGAATGTTATTTGTAGTTAGATTATTAATTTAGTATTTTAAATAAAAAATTAAGTCGAATCGGTGTTTTAAGGTTAGAGGACAGGTCACAGGAGTATAATACGTACAGTTATGCTAACTGACATCTTTATTTCTTTTGTTGGTCGTAAAATGGTTGAGCTTTTTGTCTTGGGTCAGTTTGCAAATGACGCAAAATGGGGGCGGGAGCAGCAGAGCACCCAATTAAAAGAAATATCCTAAGCTCTGGAGAGCCTTCAGAGCAAAATTATGGGAGCGAGGTTCTAGAGCAGGAGCATAACCTCTTTCCAACTGTTTACTAAGGTTATTACCCTTTTCACTATGTATACTAAAGATTTTTCAATTTACTTTCGAATTTGAATTTCATGCTGAAACTGATCAGGGTCAAGCCAAGGTACAAAAGAAATTGTAAGCGAAGATACAAAGCAGACAAAGAGGCGCCCAAGTTTGAATTATCGCAGGAGAATCGTTGTTGTTCGATGATCACCAGTATATATACTCAAGTCAAGAATACCAATAATGTTCACACTAAAACCAGGAGCTCGATAATGTTACACTTCATTATTTATCTATAACAGCTGAATTATTTAGAAGTTCTTATATATACTACTTGATACTTACTACTAGCTCCTTTTTGGTGGGCTAGTTAGAGACTCCCAATTGTATGAGAATGGAGGCTAAACTCTCTTTCACCATTCACCTCATCAATAGGCACTGCAGCAGAAACTTCTTTCAGGTCTTCAAGTGACAGCTTAACCTCCAAGGAACCAATGTTATCATCTAAGTTCTTAATCTTGGTTGTCCCTGTGATAACACCATCCAACCAAATAGTCAAAATGTCTAGTCCTATATGGTTACTACTTGAGAACATGTAATAGGAAGAAAGACAAAGTAAACAAACAGAAAAAGTTAATAGATGCGTAGGTGCACGATAACGTATAAGATATTTTGGTAGGATCGCTTAATGTTGCACCCGTCCGGCCATAACCGAGTAATTAGCCATGAGATGCTTAACAATGAGACGAAGGAAGGATTTACAAGATTGTTTTAGGGCTTTACGCTGGCTAAGCAAGTATTGTTTTTCTTATAATTGAAAGCAAAACCACCTTTGAATTATAAAATGGGGAGGCTAATTTACCTGGAATCGGGATAATGTCATCCCCTTGATGGAGAACCCATGCTAGAGCTAGTTGAGGAGAGCTACATCCATGCTTAGCAGCCAAGTTAGCAACACGAGCATATAAAAGTTTGTTTTTGCCCAAGTTCGCTCCGACGAATCTTGAATGCATAGTCTATCAACAGAAATTAAGACTGAAGTAAGAAAGCCCAGTTAAAATGAAGAAAGAGCTTTCTAGCTAAGGAAAATAAACAGAATTCAGTAATCCCTTTGAATTTCTTATGCGCAGTCCGTGCACTGTCGCATTGCTTTGTCTGAGCATGTGCATGTCCTCGTTCTACTTCAGCCTGTTTAAAACATCCAACTTTGATCTTGCTCTATTAATAGCCAATTAGCCTATTTTCTATCCTTTTATGTATGATAAAAGAAACAGAACAAGAACATGAGGCAATTAAATAAGAATAAACGCATGTTTGGTAGGGCGGAAATGGAGAGGGTCATTCAGTTGAAGGAGGGAAGTTAAGTTGAAAGATCAAAAGGAAGGTTTTTGGTTCACTCATATTAGAGTAAATTACTTCAAATCTCTCAGTGCAAACTAAGTTACCACCTCCCCCTAGGAAACCCAATTGCCTCTTTTGTTTTATTATCCCATCATCACTTCTTCTTCTTCTTTCTACAACTATGATCTTGTTGGTTGCGTTCTGAGCTTAATGGACGAAGAAGTTACCTTTCCAACCATGATCTCATTATCATGATTATCGCCATAGATATCTGATGTATCAAAGAGAGTGACTCCCTTTGAAAAAGCATCCTTAATTACTGAACATCCAACTTCATGAGAGAGAGGAGTGTTGTATATACCAGAGAGTCCCCCACAACCAAAACCCAATCTGGAAACCTGCAAAACGTGAGAAACGAAGGCGAAAACATCGTTCATAAATTGCAAAGGTACGTAGGAATTCTGAAGCATTCGTTTGATGAGGTAATAGTGTCATTAAAAATTATAATCTACTAAATTTTAAAGCAAAAAAGAATTAAACACCACAGCTTCGTTTATATGTAGTCCGACTGATGTACACAATCAGTGTCAGATTTATCATCGAAATTCGTTCTCTAAATTCCATAATACATATTCAGTTTTTTTTTTGTTTTTTTTATTGCTCAGCAAAAATACATTTACAGTTCAATATATAGGTAATTTCAGATTTCAGAATGAACCCAAACCCAAGTACTAGCAATTGTTGATAAGACATTAGTGTATAAAGTTAAACTAAATTAACCTGTAAGTGAGATAGTAATCTGTGTACCAAGCTATATATTTTTTCAGCTAAAGCCCTAAGAACAAATTTTTATCGACTTTATATCAACCTGATGTTCTCTAACTAGATCTAATAACTTAAAAATTCAAACTAAAATCAAAGTCTTCTTTTTTGTTTTTCATTCTTTCAATTGAACTTTTGTGCTTAATTAGAACTGATTCAGTTTCCTTTAGAAATGCGATCAAGTTGAAGGATCAATCGATCAAGTAAATGCCTCCATTAGAAAAAAAAAAATCATCCATCAAATTGGATTCAAATAAGTTGAGAGAGAAGAAGGAAGGGTTTTTACCTCTAATCCTTGGTTTCCCAATTTCACTTTTGCAATTTGGAGTTTCTCTTCCATTTGTTTCTCTCTCTAAGAAGTAAGAACAGCTCAGTTGTGTCAACCTTCAACCACTCTCCACTAATTAACCACTCCTTTTTCCAACCAAAAAATCTAAAGTGCAGATTGTTATAAAAGTAGGTGGTTAGGTGGATGTTCCACCGTTAGCCACAATTAGAAGACTTGACACATCAACAGCATGTAATTCCTTTATCATGCTATATATACCCCTTGTTCTTGTTGTATGATACGGATGACTAAGTAGAAGTTAATAAAATTAATCTCTCCCACTTTTCTCGTATTTGTATTTTTACACTTACGCATATAGTGTAAAAATAACACGTTATCAGCACGAGTCTCTACCAATTTACTACAATAAGAACGAGTCATCGACAATTCGTGATCAACCAAAGTTTTTGGACACTTCACAAAATCAAAAAGGTATAATCATCGTCTTTGTTGTTTCGATTATGTCGAATCTAACAAAGCTTGAATTTAAAGCTCTAGATATTTCTGGAGATAATTATCTCTCATGGTTACTTGAAGTTGAGATTCATCTCCAATCCAAAGACATCGGAGATACAATAAAGGAATGTAATCACGCGACCCCACAGAGTCGCACAACCGCTTTAATTTTCTCCGTAATCATTGAAAGGTCAGAATTCAAGAACTCTGAGCTCTCATCTCAATTCTTGATGATTAGTGAGATGATCTAGAGAGAAAGTTGAGAAAATCAATTTACTTCCCAAGATCTCTCACTTCAATCGTAGATGTAGAGCTAGAATCAACCAGAACTCAAGAACAAGAAATGAACAGAGAAAGACCTAAAGAAGAATCTCTTTCAATTTCTGGTTTAATTTGAGTTCTAACCAGCTATGACACTAACTAACTGTTTTTCCTCTTTCAACCCTCCTATTTATAAACAAATATAGCTTACTTCTCATGCTACCCTTCTTCACGTCAGACTAACTCATGATTCGTTTTGACGCTCCTTGTCACGTGATTCCTTTCACGCTCCTTGTCACGTGACTCCCTTTAACTCTCTTTTTTGCCATGTCAGCTATCTTAACAACTGTTTCTTAGCTGTAATTCATTTGTACTTTACCTTCAGGTTTTAACCCTTTCTTCTGAACTAATTACCTTTTTTACCCTTCATTATATAATAGTAAACCTACCTATCTTCTAAACAAACCCTTATTACTAGATGAACCACCTTTGCTTCTAGGTGAATCATCTCGTTACTATATGAATCAATTTTGCTTCTAGACGAATCACCTCGTTACTAGATGAATCTCTTTTGCATCTAGACGAATCACCTTGTTACTAGATGATCCGTCTTGCTGGAAAATACCTCCACAGTCATCTTTATGCCACATTAAAATTTGAATATCTTACCATTAAAGATCCACTATTTCTTTGGAATGATCTAAATGATAGGTATGATAACCTGCAGTTGTTCATGCTCCCCAACACCCAATACAACCGGCTACACCTGCATTTGCAGGATTTTAAATCGGTGACTGAATATAATTCCTCTTTGTTTAAAATCACCTCATAGCTAAAATTTTGTGGTGTGACCGTCAAAGATGAGCAAATGTTAGAGAAGACTTTTATGACATTTCATGCCTCGAATGTACTCCTGCAGCAGCAGTATCGAGAGCGTCGTTCTCTCGTAGCAGAACAAAATAATGAGCTATTATTGAGGAACCATGCATTACTGCCAAAAGCACGTGCAACGTTCTCTTCTGGATGTAAAAACAAACATGGTAAGTATCGTTGTTATTGCAAAAGGGGTGGTCACAGTAATTCTAGACATGCTCTGTACCACTGAAAGTGGAAAAAATACGGATAAGAATAAATCGAACCCCCAGAAGTGGGACGATACAAAATCAAACTACCAGAAGTGGGATAATACAGGATCGAACCACCAGAAGAGGGACGATTCTAAAATGAAGCAGAAAGGTTTGCCGAATAAACCTCGTAAAACTTATGAAAAAGTCTGTTATTGTTGTGGTATGCACGGGCACTGGTCGTGTACCTGTCGTACAGCGAGACATCTGGTAGATCTTTACCAGTCTTCTTTTAGAAGGCCAGAAGCTAATGCTGAGATGAATTTTAGTTACAATAGTGACCCATTGGCAAATACCCAAATGAAATTACCTGAGGCCTTTCATGATCTTGAAGGCGGTGACTTGGATCAAATATTTGGTAATGGGCATGTCTTTACCAAATAAAGTTTTTGTTGTACTTGTTTGTATATACTTGTACTTCTTTATATATATATATGTGTGTGTGCTTTTACCTTGTACTTATCTTTTAGTTTATTTAAATATAAAAGGATATATATTCCAGCAGAAACATATTCAGTCACGAGATAGAGTATATATGTCTAGCAGACAGTGCAACAACGCACATAATCTTTCGTAACCACTATAACTGATACAACCAGTTTGATCGAAGAGGCCTAAACGATGGAATTTTGCCAAAAAAAACTCGGGCTAACCGCGTAGCGGTTAGTCTTGTTCAGTGGGTCATTTTACATCAAACTTGGTCATTTGGGTCACGGGTCTCCATATACGCCAACGCCATATCATCTATGCCATCGGATTGTTTTACTCGAAGAATCCATCCAATAACTCCCAAATAAAGGGCTACATAGATGTTGGATACCTCTCTGATCCCGACAAGGCTATCTCACAATCTGGGTATATTTTTACAAGTAGTGATACAATATTCTCTTGGCAATCTAACAAGCAAAGTTTTCCAGCCACTTTTTCGAATCATTCTGAGATTATTGCACTGCATGAAGCTAGCAGAGAATGCATATGGCTAAAATAATTGATTGGACATGTCAGAAGTTCTTGTGATCTACCATCCATCACTAATAACCAACAGTTATCTTTGAAGACAATGTTGCTTGCATATCACAAGTTAAAGAAGGCTACATCAAAAGTGATAGAACCAAGCACATCTCGTCGAAGCTATTTTATTCTCACTATCTCCAGAAGAGCCATAAAATTGATATCCAGCAGATACAATCATGTAAGAATTATGCTGATCTATTCACCAAGTCTCTGCCAACAACGACATTCAGAAAGGTGATTTATGGTATTGGCATGAGGCATATGTATCATCAAGCAAACTAATATGAGGGAATGCTCAATCAGGGAGAGTATTCTAGTGCTAGCATTTGTCTTACTGGAATTTATCGCGTTGTACTCTTTTTCCTTTGTCAAGGTTTTGTCCCTCTAGTTTTCCTTACCAAAGTTTTTAACGAGGTAGCTTATGCGAGTCCAGCACTATTTTAAGTCTATTGTACTCTTTTTCATAACTAAGGTTTTGTCCTTTTGGATTTTCTTAATAAGGTTTCTAATGAAGCAATTATCTTAGAATGGTGGACATCCAAGGAGGAGTGTTAAAAAAGTAGGTGGTTAGGTGGATGTTCCACCGTTAGCTACAATTAGAAGACTTGACACATCACAGTTGATGTGTCAAGCATGTAATTCCTTCACCCCCTTGTTCTTGTTGTATGATACAGATGAGTAAGTAGAAGTTAATAAAATCTCTCCCACTTCTCTTGTATCTTCACTTCTTTCGTATTTGTGTCTTTACACTTACGCATATAGTGCAGTAAATATAACACAGATTTCTTTTTTTTTTCTTTTTTGTTTTTTTAATACTAATGTGAGTTATCTATCAAAAATTGATTCAAAAAAATATTATTAAAACGAACTGAAATTTCTTTAAACAGGTCGGACCACGGTTCGATTTGGTTAGACCGGTATTTAATGATTAAATAGTTTTAGAAATTTAAAAAAATCAATACATATAGGAACCATAAAATTCAAAATTTGAAAAATATAATTGTAACTATATAATAAATTTATACCTTAATCACACAGTTAATTTTCGAGAAATATTAGGTGCTAGGTGTTAGAATAAAAATTATCAAACTATTAATATTATTTTCTCTTTTTTAAAGATGTCAAAATATATTTCAGAATATTTTTAACGAACCATCAATGCAACCACAATTTCTTTTGCTTTGTTGTAACTATGCAAGAACTGATAAGAAATTTAAATTTTGCTAGTGGATATTTAATAAAAAAAATTAGAAATAGAGATAAGACATTAATTATATCATAAAATAATTTGATGATTAGTGGATACATTAAAAGATTTCCACTAAATGCACATTGCACTAGTATTTAATTAGCATTAAAAATTATAATGCATTGTTTCCAATAAACTAAGTGGAAAAAATGGTTTTTTAATACGACTAAACCGGTTGGTTTAACGGTCGGATCGCGATTTACAAAGAAACCGATTTTATAATGATATATCATTTTGTAAAATCTGTGTTGTTAAATAGTCCACGAAATATACAAATATATAGTCTGAATTAGTAAAAAATAGTGGATTGAAATATCCGCCGTATACATGAAAAATTAACCAAATTAAATATCTCAAGCATTAGATATTAAATACTTTTTTGCGGTTGTTTTTAACCATTGGATTTGAGTACCATTTTGAATGCTACGACCCGGTGGACAGATAACAAAAAGTAGATTTTACTTGCAGTTGGAGCTGTTAAGTGGGTCGCGTCGTGCCAACACAGCAAGACTAAGAAGCGTGTCATGCCGGCACGGCACGGCTGGCACGGTTAATAATTGTGTCGTGTAGTGTCGTGTCGTTCGCACTAACCGCCCAGCATGGCACGACATATTGGCACGTCATGCTTATAGCCTTGTTGTGCCATGCTGGCACAGCGTGCCTATCGTGCCATTAACGTGCCTTAACGTGCCATATGCCATTCGTGCTATCTGTCGTTCCATTAATGTGCCAGCAACTGTGCCATTAGCATGCCAAGAATCATGCCATTAGCGTGCCATAACTGCGCCATTAACGTGCCAAGTGTCATTTTCATGTGTCATGTGTCATTTTGCATGTGTCAAGTGCCATTTGCATGTGTCAAATATCATTTTGCATATGTCAAGTGCCATTTTCATGTATCATGTGCCATTTTTCATGTGTCAAATTTCATTTCCATGTGCCAAATGCCATTTTGAATGTGTCAAGTGCCATTTTCATGTGGCATGTGCCATTTTTCATGTGAAGTCCCATTTGCATGTGCCAAGTGCCATTTGCATGTGACAAATGCCATTTTGCATGTGCCATGTGCCATTGTAATGTGCCATGTGCCATTTTGCAAGTGCCAAAGTGCCAACTTTATTAATAATATAAAAATATTAAATCAAATGTAAAATTCTCAACTAACTAACTTTTATTATAATATTGAATAAATACATCATTTGTTATTTTGCCAAATAAATGTGAGAATTGCATCACAAGAGTTTTAGTACATCCCAACTAGGTTGGCACCCACTCAGCTATCAATTATTTGCATAACTCAAACCTTTAATCTCAACTTAAAATTACAATATGTAAATAAATTATAAAAAAAATATAATGCTTATTTATTTGAATTTAATGTTTAACTTGCTTCTAAATTTTTAAAATCTCCAGCCAAACCATCTTCAGCATCTTGTATCCTACGGTCTGAATCATCCCAATCATTAACGCAAATCAAAGCATCCATTATATCTTCCTTCAATCTTCTCCTCTCGTTTAAAACCATGTCATCTGCACTAAAAGTAGACTGCGATGATACTGTAGACACTGGAGGTGTTAGTAAATCACGTAACATGATGGAAAGTACTAGATAATTATTAGTGCCATTTAATTTCTACCAGGACAAAATATCAACCTCACTATCTACTTGAATTACAGTGTTTAAATATGCATAAAGTTCGGATGTATTTTTAGAACCTGCGGCTTGTTTACCTTTTTTCTAGTAAGTAATAATTCTGCTGCATCTTAATATTGGGGTTGGGTTTGCACTACAGATGTTTGTTGTGCACTAACATCATAATTTTCTGAATAATATTTATGTAACTCGTTTAACATTTCAAAAATAATAGACTCTGTAACTGAAATATAAATAAATTTGAGGAAATACCGTCAATTAGTAACATGGTACCATCTATTTTTTTTCTTAGGGCCCATACATGAGGCTAAATAAAAAACTGAAAGAAACTCTTCCCAATATTTTCTATACTTATCTTTTATTTAAACTGACTCATAAATTAGATCTGTTCTACAATTCATAAAAGCTACTGAAATATTATACAAATGATTAAGAGCAATACAAGTAGTAGGATAATAAACACAGGATAAAGCTTTTGTAGACTTGTAAAAAGTCTCTAAAAAAATTGCTAAATAAGTAGAGCATGCAAAATCATTATGACTTACAATAGTATTGCTATATTGACTATTAAAATCTACAATTATATTTTTATACCTTTGCATTGCTTTAACATAAGATAGGTTGTGTTCCAACATGTAGGCATGTCTGTTTTAAATGTTCTAGGTTTCAAACTATTAAGAGTACGTAATTGTTTAAAATTTTGTAATCTAGAAGGTAAACAAATAATAAAAAGTATGGCATCCTTGATTTTTTTTAACAAAATAAAGGTCTTTGTCATCTTTAAGTTCTTTAATTCCCTCTTGTACAATTAAATTAATAATGTGACAACAACATTTAAGGTGAAATAATTACTTTTGGTAAGGATGACGAAAATTACGTTGAAATAATTCAATTGCACTTATATTATGAGAGTTGTTATTAACACTTCCACTTTTTATCAGTTGTAGCCTAGGTAATTTTTTAAAAGAAAATTCAAAAATCCACCCAAAACATGTTAGGTAGTGACTATTCCCTTTCTTAGTTAAAACCAAAACCAACATTTTCTCTCTTTAACTCTATAAACCAACGTCCTCCCAGAACCATCATCACTTTAAAACCACCATCTACCCAAAACCACCCATCTCATATCTCTATAACCCCAAAACCAGTACACCGATTTCATATGAAACTTAACAATTCCAAAAACCCAAATTAGACATAAGACTGCATTTTCTCCCCATCAATTATTTTTGACCAAAAAATTCCTCGATCACCTTCTTCCCCTATTCTAGATTTCTTATCGAAATTAATGGAACCAAAAATCTATTGTGCAAATACAACATGTATTATAAAATCAGTTGTTCAAAAATTATATTTTCGTCACTTTTTGAGATTTCGAATCTAGAAATATGAGATTGTCTTTTCTATTAAATTGTACAAAATAATAAAAGAACATTTTACAGTAACTCTAAACCTAGCATCTAGAATGTATAGTTTACTAACTCTCCCTATCTTCCTCTATCTGCCTGAATCAATGGAATCTATTATAGATTCTAGCGAACTTTTGTAAAGACAGTCGTAGATTCCGACGAGCTTTTCCTGAATCCAACCCCTTTTACTTATTATTTTCTTCCACTCGTATGATTCTCTCTCTTTGCTTCTCTCTCAATTGGAGCGTCGGTGGTGGTGGAAGTGGAATGGTTGTATCTAAGAAAGGAGAAGGTCATCAAGTAACAAGTTTTTGGGTTGATTTATGAAAACGGAAAATGAGTAGGATGTCCTTGCATGGGAAAAAAATTGAAGTAGAGGACATGCTTTTTTTTCATGTAAGGACAGTCCTCGGCACACGTTAGCGCGATGTAAAAAGACGAAAAACCCATCTGTTGAATAATGACGGTGCACGTTAGCAAATCCCAATTAATGAATTTTAACATAAAAATGACCATAACTTTCAAAATATAAATCGGATTTGAACAAAATTTATATCGTTGGAAAGCATTTTTCAAGATCTTTAAAACAAGATCACACATGAATACCAAATTCAAAAAAAAAAAACCCAGAAAAAACCTATTTACCAAGCTTAAAAACAATGCAAATTATAGTTTGCATTGTTTAAAATATAATTTTAAACAAAAGTATTTAAAATAGCTGATGCAAATTCGTTTTTTACTATGCAAATTATAGTTTGCATTGTTTAAAATGTAACTTTTTAGCTTTTTTCTTATTCAATCTAGTTGCATAGAGACTTAGAGAAGTGCATATGCTCAAAACTACTTAAAATAGCTGATGCAAATTACAATTTGCATCGTTTTTTACTATGCAAATTATAGTTTGCATTGTTTAAAATGTAAGTTTTTTAACTTTTTTCTTATTCAATCTAGTTGCATAGAGACTTAGAGAAGTGTAGATGCTCAAAAGTATTTAAAATAGCTGATGCAAATTACAATTTGCATCGTTTTTTACTATGCAAATTATAGTTTGCATTGTTTAAAATGTAATTTTTTTAACTTTTTTCTTATTCAATCTAGTTGCATAGAGACTTAAAGAAGTGTAGATGCTCAAAAGTGTTTAAAATAGCTGATGCAAATTACAATTTGCATCGTTTTTTACTATGCAATCTATAGTTTGCATTGTCTAAAATGTAATTTTTTAGCTTTTTTCTTATTCAATCTGGTTGCATAGAGACTTAGAGAAGTGCATATGCTCAAAACTACTTAAAATAGCTGATGCAAATTATAATTTGCATCGTTTTTTACTATGCAATCTATAGTTTGCATAACCGTTTTTATTATACAAGCAGTTATGGGTTTTCATAGTCTAATTACGAAGATTTTTTTTTTTTTTAAATTAGTATTGTTGTCTGGTCTCATTTTAAAGATCTTGAAAAATGCTTTCCAAAAATATAAATTTGGCAAATATCTAATTTGTAGATTAAAAGTTATAGCATTTTTAATTTTAAAAAAACTTATTTTCTCTCTCTGCCACGTCATCGGTCAATACAAGCAAAAACAGTTAGAAATATACGTGGTTAGCAAAGAGAAGGGTAGTTTAGGTACCAAAATTTTAGAGTTTTAAAATAAAAGAAGGAATTAACTCCTTTCCTTATAAAACGTTAAAAAGTAGGGATTAGACTTATAAAACAAAAATTGCTTGTCCTCTACTTGAAACTGGTATAAAAGGAGGGCTTTCAGCCCAATATTGTGTTATGAAAAATTAAAAACAAAACTACCTAGGCTACAACCTATTAAAAGTTTAAGTGGCAATAACAACTCTCTATATTATAGCACTAGCATTATCAAAACTAAGACTAAAATATTTAGAAACGATATTATATACCTTGAGTATACTTAAAATGCGTTGATATTTATGTTGACCACTGTGGGGATATTCTAACATATGAAAGACAATAATTTTTTAATTAAAGTCTAAGAGTTAGCATCAATATAATGAGCAGTAAGACAAAGATAACCATATTTATTACAATCGGTCCACATATCAGAAGTAAAAGAAATTGCACCAACATATTGAAGAAAATTCAAAAATTAACTTTAATTTTCTATCATTAAAAATTTCTAAAAGATCCGATCTACGTGTGCCCCTACTAACTTTTCATAAAATTTTCAAGTCTAGGGTCTTCACCAAAAGTAAATGGTTATTCTACTCCAGCCATACAATGCTAACCCATCTCGCATCTTACGTTGGTTGTATTTAAATTTTCCATCCCACTAGGTCTTATATTAATTTGAGTCTATTTTGGATTATTGGGGTTTTGGTGTTTTGGAAGACAAGATGCTTCCTTAGGCTGCCAGTACCTCCTTTAGAATGCGGTTCATAATTTTTCAGACAAAGATTGCATACGGCTATTTATCTCATTTATTCGAGATCCATCATCTCTTTAATTGTAAAATGGTTCTAAATATTTGCTGTTATAACCCTTGATCTTTTTTTATTAATAGCAGTAGAGGAAGTAGTAGAGCCTACTTGTTCATTGGGTGGTGTAACATTATCATCATCATCATCAACATGTGGAGGAGAATTGTGGCCGATGATCTATAATGATATATATAAGAAAAATTAAATTAAAATATAAATACTTCTAAAAATAAACTAAAATTGATTGAGAATTGAGAAGAGGAGATTTGAGATCTTGAATTCTTGATTCTTGATTTTGAGTTCTTGATTCTTATTTTTAAAATTTTTAACCCCTTGAATTTTGATAGCCCTTGATTTTATGTTGTTGATTGAGTAAGATAATAGTATTGTGAGATAGATAGAATTTTAGGAGAGATTGAAAGAAAAATTAAAATTTTGTGACGAAAATGGGGTATATGAGGTTGGTATTTATAGAAAAATGGGGTGGGGGTATGCACAGGACCATAATGCCCCTGGATGTAGCCATTTTTTGTCTGTTAATAGGGGTATTTTGGTCAAAAAAGAGTCGTTGTACTAATAATCGTACCGGTAGTCGTGCCTAATCGTGTCATGTCGTGCCTAACCATGTTGTGTTCGCTATCGTGCCATGCCCGTGCCATTTACCGTGTCATGTTGTGCCATTTTACCGTACTGTGTTCGTGCCATTGCGGTGTCATGCTCGTGCCATTGCGGTGTCGTGTTGTGCTTGTGCTAATGGGTCACATGGCTCGACCCAGCACGGCACGGTGAACCTAGTCGTGCCAGCATGGCAAGGTTAGGTCTCGTATCGTGCCGTCCATTACTCGTGTCGTATCGTGCTTGTACCGGCACGACCCACTTAACACCTCTACTTGCACTGCACATTTTTGTTTTCAAGTAGAACACCCTATTTATGCTTACACTAATGGCATAACTTTTCTTTGAATGATCTTCTTGTCATTTGGATCAATTTCTCTAAAATTCGCATTGCTCTAAAACTTTTAACCTATTAAAAAATTGATCTCAACAGTAAAATATATGTTTCAAACAACTTAAACTTTCAATCAAATTTTGATAAGCTTAAAAGTTTTGGAATAATTTATTTTTTGTGCCAAAAAAATTATCTATGTAGGAAATCAACCATATGATCATCTTCATGTGGACCACACCCAAACAATGATGATCTAGAAATTCATTTTGGCCAGACTTTGTTGCACCCCATGTTTCTAAACACGCCCCGACTTAAAAGGGTATCATAAAGAAGGGAAGTACTACTTTCATCTCTCCTTTTCTTTATGAATACTTAATTTTTTTTCTTATGGGTAAATACTAGTCTTTGGGTTTAAAAGGAGATAATCTAAGGGTATTGGAACGTGGGGCTGTAAGAACGTCTCCAAATAAAATCTCCAGACGTCCCCTGCATCGTCTACTCTAGTTCAGGGAAAGCGTAGATTTCAAACAACAACAACCCATATCTTTAATACAGAACCTTTTCACGTTTTTTTTTTCTTACATATTACTTGGATAATAAACCCTTGTTGTTGCGTAAGGCAAGTAGATTATTTTATAAAATTCAATCTTTTCATTTTTAGGAAGGTTGGGGACCCAGTTTCTTAGTGGCTAGCGCATAAGGGGTGTTTTCTTCTTCAGGCCATTTTTTTGTTTTCTGTTGTGTTGATTGAAGTGGTAACAAATATTCATTATAATTTTAAAACATAAATCCTATTTATGCCGCTCTAAAACACCTAAGGTAAAACTTTCAGCCTACATTTTCAGATTCAGTTAACAACAGCAGCTCCTGAGTCCTCCTGATGCAATGGTGGCATCGATATGAGAGTTCACAACGTATATTAGACCTGACGTTGCTTGCTCTAAAGGCTACTTAAAAAAGGACTTGCATTACTAGGGTGGTTTTATAGGCACCCTCATAATTTTATCTATAGGCCCCGGCTAAAAGCACCCCCGAAATTGCAATGGTTACTAATAGTAGTCCCTAATCTTATTGGCATCCCTCAATGAGGTCAAACTCATTTGACCTTTACATTTCAATTAATTAAAACCCTAAATCCATTTTCTTTTTTTGATCGGCAAAAACAAACAAATATATAGAAGAGGGAGAGTTTACAAATATTTACAAGGCAAAGTAGAAAAAAACCAAAGGAATCACCCAAAGAATCCAGACACACCACCTAACAGCTACAACTAGCAGCAAAAGAAAGAAAGAAAACAGATCAAGGTGGCTGAAAGATGAAGTTTTCCCACCGGCCAATGATAACATCTAAATGAACTCCCTTGAACAGTTCTAACAAAGAAACCCATCTAAAAGCCAAAGTTTTGATATTCACTAGCATCCTTCCCATCTCCAATTCCTTGTCAGCAAAGGCTCGTTGATTTCGCTCCAGCCAAATACTCCATAAGATCGCCGCAGGAAGGACCTCCATCATAATTGTTGCCCTATCTGAGAGCGGTTTAAAATGCCATTGAAGCAGCAAACTTTCAACATCTTTGGGCATGACCATCGTGAAGCCTGCATTCTCAAGAAAATACATCCAGATTTTCCAAGTAAACTCACAAGAGATAAAAAGATGATCATTTGTTTCACATTTTCTTTTACACAAATAGCACCTATTCGCCATGGACCATCCTCTTTTCATCAAGTTATCGCAGGTGAGAGCTCTTTTCTTAAAAAGAATCCACACAAAGAAAGCCACTCGGGGCGGCCAAAGCTTGTTCCAAAGAAACTTGCCCTCACAAGCATCTTTCTCCGTCGCATGAAGTTGAAGATAAGCACTCTTTACCGAGAACAGTTTATTATTGGTCCATCTCCACACTCTAGTATCCTGGTTTTGGTCTGAAGTTTGGAAGGGCTGAAGTAAGAGTAGCAGATCTAAAACTTCAATCACTTCATGATCATAAAGTCTCCTCGAAAAGTGTAGGTTCCAACTGATTGTTCCTTGCTCATTCACCATGATAGCAACCCTAAATCCATTTTCATTGGGTTTATTCTCATTTTTGCTTCTTCTTTTCGTCTCCGTCTCCGCCAACCCTAGAGAGAGAAAGACAGAGGTAAGAGGAATAGAAGAAGGAGAATGAGAAGAACAAGGAGAGAGAGGTGTAGAAATGGAGGTGTAGAAATGGAAAGAGAGAGAGAGAGAGAAAGAGAGAGGTTTTATGAGAAATTGTTACGGTATGATGTTGATTTACGAACCAAATCACAAAGAAAAACTCCATTGTTATTTTTATCCCTTAAAATCCATTTTTTTCGAGTTAGATTTGCTTCCCTAGATTATTTTTAGGGTTTGTTTAAAATTGGCTCTGTACAACCGTTTTATTCTATTATTTTTGGTGGCACATGTGATGGCGATTCCTGGGATATAAATCGGAGAATACTTGGCATTTTGGATGGATTTTTGCCAATTCCTAGGTTCAAATTTGGCACCTCAATGTCGTTTCCTACCTTAACAAGAGTTCGACTTTTCCTATAATTAATTTTTTCTGGTGTGTATATTTTTATCTTTCATCCTCCATATTACATGTTCCATTTATTTTATTTTTATATTCTCATTATGCCTAGTGGAGAACATGCATGTGAAGATAATCGAAATTCTGATTTTATTGTATAATTTTTTAGAGTGAAAACTAGATTAAATAAAATGGAAAGAATAAAGAATGTTATTTACAAGTGGAGAAGCCAAATGGCTTCAAAAGGGAAGAGTTGGATGAAATGATCTTTTACAAGAATAGAGCATTCCAATTGAAAATACAACACGCGAAAGGGACTCTAAATTCTGAATATAGAGAGGCCGTCCAAAAGTGAACTAGTGATTTGACCTCGATTGTCAGCCTTTCTGAGTCCTTGATCTTCCCTTCAAAAGTATGGCGGTTTTGTTCTAGCCAGATTGTCCAAAAGATTACTTCCGGTATGAATTGCTATACTAGCTTCCATGATTTGAAGAAGCCATTTGAGGACCAACAACATGCCAGGTCGAGCACAGTTTTGGGGAAGCACCAACACCAACCAAAGAGTGGAAGAATTTGATTCTATATAGATTTGGCGAATGGACAATGTAATAAGATGTGGTCGGGTGATTCCTCGCACTATAGACATAAGAAGCATGCATTTGGCAGTTGATGCCCCCTCTTTTTGAGATTGTCCAGTGTTAAAATCTTTCCCAATGACGCCTGCCAAATGAAGAAGTAAATTTTTGGGGGTAGTTTTCAGTTCCATACTATTGCAGATGTGAAGTCCAAATTTTGGTTACCGCTGAGATGTTCGTATAGTGATTGCACCGTGAAATTTCCTTTTGGGGTAAGTGACCACGAGAAGGTGTCTGCCTCGTTGTTTAGGAGTGGTGGTGCTGGGTCAATTGCTTGCAAGAGTTCCGCCAATTGTGGCATCTCATTGTTGTAGATCTCGCTACTAAATCTGATGTTCCAGTCACGCTGCCCAGAATGTGATTGGGTAGTAAATTGCTGTATTGAACCCATTTTTTTTATGAAGAAATACTGTATAGTGCTGGTGCCAAAGACTTGAGTGTTCTTGGACCCGCCCAAACATCCCACCAAAATGAGATACTATTTCCAGAGTTGATTTTGTGCCTGGTCAATTTTAGAATGATCTCCGCATGGGAAATGATGTCACGCAAAAAGCTATGCCCATGTGAGGAAGTTACTTCTTTTGGACAGCTGATTGATGGTGATGGCCCGGATTTTATTGTATAATTTCCTCATTATGTAGGGAAAAAAAGGGGAAAACCTTAAATCATCTCCATTTGAAGCTCAACTTCAATTGCATTTTGATTTCACCGTAACAATAACTTTCTATATGCTTGATATATGTAAGTGGAGCTTGTTTGACTTTTGTAATTCAAAGTTTCTGAGGTCGGTATAAGACCTGATATATGTAATGTTTTTTACATCCATGATTGCATTCTTTAATATTTGCTTACTCCAGACTTGCTCAAATCAATCAATATTTACTTTTTTTTCCTCTCTCAACCTTCCAACTTAGGAATGACCTATTAAAATATGAGCCAACTCATGATTATGCTCACCATAAATCACTTTTAACTTCCATTTATTTCCCTCAAATAGAACTCCTTTTAGTTTAAACGGACAATTACATTTTTTTGTCCCAGTTCTTCTTTTCTTTACAATACCTATATTATGTAGCTTAACACCCTTTTTCAAATGGTCCAAATAAACCCCATTCTCTCACATCCAATTTAAATCTTGCTTTCCTTCCAACTAAAGGGTTACTAGACTTAATTGTCATAACAACTGACTTATAATCTTTATGACCCTTTAACACCATCCTATGAGGACATCTCATGAGGCGAAAACCTACAATCAAAAAATAATAACATAAATAAGAAAAACAAAACATCCGTATACAAATAACATGAAAATATATCATATAATTCGAGCAATATTTTTTACCTTGTCAATTACAAAATATTGTGCCAAGTCAACTTTACCCAGAATGAAATTGTCTTCCTCATGGAACTTGTGCATGTCAGTTTCCAAATCTTGAGTCTCGGGAACCATATCCAGAATATCGGTACCCATTTCATCCTATAACAACATACAAAATTATTTAAATAACTATGACATTGACATAACATACAAAAGTAAAAGGAAAAAAGGAACAACAAAAGACAAAATCGATAGGAGAAAGATGATTTTAGTTAAGAAAGTTGGCAACGCACCTCTAATTATGATTACATAAAACAACTCTGAAAGTCCGAATTTGGTTTTCCAGAATTCATAGGGAGATCTAAATCGGCAGTTGGTTGTCGATTATTATGTTAATTTAAATCTACACCACGTTACCGATTTATGGTAAGTAAATCGGTACCCAATCTATTTGTTTGTTAACATGTTTTCATGGAAAATTCTCTTCGGTGAACCTTGTCAATTTATGTTTCATATTTCGGCGTCGTGATATCGTTTTGTTCTAGGTAAAACGGACTTCCAATGTCAATTCTTAGTTCGTGTAGAAAAAAATGGAGTTTTGATATCGATTTTTTCGTTTCAAATCAACAAAATATGCAATAAAACTTGTAGGAATACCTTTAAAGGAACTAATTGATGGTGTTTTCCAGGATTGCAAGATCCAATGCCCTCTTCCATAAAATTCTCTTGAATTTCTTCCTCCAGATTTTGGTGAAACAAGTGCTCGTCCCCAACCCTAGGTAGTTCAGCAAGATGACTCTGATTCTTTGTTCTAGTTTTGAAATTTTTGAAAATCTCAATTCGGAGAGTTGACTCCAAGTTGAAAGAGGTTGGGTAGGCTATTTTGGTCTTGAAAAACCTAATATGAAATGTGGGAGAAAGTTTCATATAATGAAGAGTTTGACCAAGATGGGACTGCCACAAGTAATTGGATGGTCAAAATTAATTGACCAAGTCCAATCTAATGGGGCATGCCAATAAGATTATGTGGGTGCCTTTAAAATCTCTCTATCATCATTAGGGAGGGTCCATACGTTCCTTAAGCTTGGTGTGTTCCTTGCATTAGTTTTGTATCATGTATATGGGCCTTTTTAGACATTTTACCTGTACTTTATCCCCATCGACACCGCCATGTGGGGCCAACATGGAGATTATCCAAGGACTAAGTTTGATATAAATGATGCAGACATCCTTACAAAAAAATTAAATCAACTGTTAAACCATCACTATAGAGGCCCATAAGAAAGTGTGAAAAGAATGTAAGAATAAGATGAGTAGACCATGTGGTGCCAGATGCTTATGAGGTAGGGTGGGACCCACTACTTTTCCATCCCAAAAGTGTTATAAGGGGGTTTCTAACTTATGTGGAGAGTGGGACCCACCATACCACATAAGCATCTGGCATTTGTTTTGTAAAAAGGTCGGGCCAAAAAGCAGCACTTGTGCAATAAAGCTTTTTGGCCCGACCATTTTACAAAATGGGTGCCAGATGCTTATATGGCAGGGTGGGACCCACCACTTTTCCCTCCCAAAAGTGTTATAAAGGAGTTTCTAACTTATGTGGTAGTAGGACTCACCATGCCACATAAATATCTGGCATTTGTTTTGTAAAAGAATCGGGCCAAAAAGTAGCACTCTTGTTTGTGACGAAAACACTTTATTGAAAGCGACTACAATAGCAAAGGAATAGAGAGAGAGAGAAAAACAACTTAAAGCAACGCCTATGTGCTAGGGCAAAGCATGTAGGTTTTGGGCTTGTCTAAGAAAGTCTAGGCAACAGGTTAGGGTTAAGGTTAGGGTCGACTCTAGACGGGTTGGCAAGTTGACCTAAAACCTAAAAAAAATTAAAAACCATTTACTAATCATTAATTATTGTTTTAAATTTAAAACTCACTAATTAAAGTAAATAAGTTAAAAGATTAACTTACTAACTAAAACTTAAAACATTAAGATTAAAAATTATTTATTAAAAACTTAAACTAAAATATTATTTTTTTAAAATATATAGGTCACTCATAGGTTGGGCGGGTTGACCCATGTAACCTGCAGGTCAGAAAAGTTCAACCCTACCCGTTTGTTGGCAGGTAGGGTCAGATCAGGTTTTGCCAGGCTTAGTGAGAGAGGATTCCTACCAAAAAAAAGACTTGGAGAGAGCAACTGATGCCCATGTTGCCAAATTCAACAAACAATTGCATCGATGTGTCCCGTAACACATCTCTAGATGGTCTATCCATCCAAAAGAAACCTTTTCCTCGTAATATTTTTCCTTTTTGATTCTAGACGTCCTTCCATCGCTCTCTTGAAAGGACAGACAAGTAAAATTGATCGATAAATCCGTCTCCTTCCATCACTCTCTTGAAAGGACAGACAAGTAAAACTGATCGATAAATCCATCTCTAATATCAATTAACATATTGATGAGCACGAATCAGACACTAGACTAATCAGAAATGAAACATAAAAACATCAGATGTTAACAGAATCTTTCCAAATAATTAGTGCCAATATCATCTACCTGATTACTAGATGTATATTACAGCATGGGATTTGCATACAAAGGGAGAGATAGCATTGCTAAGGAAAATGAATTAATACAAATATGCTTACCCTAATGCGCTGACTCCATTCATTCCTCTATAGAGGCAGAAGATGTTGCATAATAATCTGTCAAAATTTTGGATCTGCATAATGGTAACAGGATTTGTGTTGATGCTGACTACCCCATACTTTACCAGCAAAATGGCACGGACGATGATAAAATATGGATTCGTAGAAGAAAGAATGATGTGATGATGGTAAGTGATAACTCTAAATCAATCAAACATTTATCTCATACACTCTCACGCAATGATCAGCTCCACAGGAAGCAAGTTGTATTGTCGTCTTGTAAGAATTGTCCTCCGTCTTCTTCTTCTCAGAGTGGTTGTTCCTCCATGCCACGCGGTGCACAGTAGAAACATGGCACATGAAAGGATCAAGCCGCACGGCGAGAGAAGCACTGAACTCTGGTAGCAATAAATCATGGCCACTGATTCTTCTTTTGCCCGAAAGAACCCACAGTTCGATGAGTCCACTCTCCATTCCGACCGCTAGAAGTCCATCATTGCTTGACCCATCATTGTTGCAACCAAACCAAGATAGGGCAGTGACGCTACTTTTGAACTGTGGCAAAGTCAAGAGCGGCTTAACTGAAGAAGATCCCTTCTCTGCATTTACAACAGCCCATATCTTCACAGTCTTGTCTCTTGATCCTGTCGCAAATTCATGACCAAATGGGTTCCACGAACATGCCCATATTATTCGTTTATGTGCCTCCTCCCTCGCCGCAAGCTCACAACTTACTTCATCCACACCACCTGGGATACCATTACATCACATTAGAGGTTTTTAATTCAAAGAAATCTCTAATGGAGCTCCTATATGAATTGGAAGACAGATGGAAATAAAATCTATTCAAAGAAATTAAGGAGATTGGGACCAGAAGAAATGAGTCAGTAGGCCCAAATGAGTGCACCACACTTATGGTACGCAATGGACCTAGAGTCTTGTAGCTACCCAACACCCCGGATACGATCTGCATGCAAAACTGCTTTAATGGAACTAATGACTGCACCTTGTGGTGCAACTAGACCTGGAGTTTGGTAGGTACCCAACACCCTGGATACACGATCTGCATGCAAAAATGCTTTAACAGAACCAACGAATGCACCTTGTGGTGCAACCAGACCTGGAGTTGTCTTGCTACCCGACACCCTGGATACATGATCCACATGAAAATACTTATAGGGAACCACAAGGGACATGAATGTACCACATGAAAACTGTTATTCCACAAAGATGGGAATCAATTCCTTGAGGGGGCACAGTTGAACCACTTTAAGTTTTAAAATACCTGTTCTTTTGATTGAGAACACAGAAAATTGGCGATCCCTTGAGACAGACAAAAGGAAAGAGTCATCATGAGAGAATTCCATCTGTGTCACTGTTAGACTGTGAGAATTCAAGCGGCCAATTGCCTTCCATGATCCCACTTGCCATAGCCATATTTCTGCCACGGTTGCGGACTGGGCCTGCAAGTTGGTGATGTAAGAGTAGTAATTTATGATATAGCATGATTAAGAAATGGATACAACATGAATTGGCTTTTCAGTCAAATTATCCAATTATGAGACCTGTAACAACATTAAGAAGTTGAAAAGCAATATGGTATAGCCTTTTTTTTTCATAGCCTCCTCACACGTCCTCAAAAGGAAAACTAAATGAAACCTTGAAAAGTAAAAAAAAAAAAAGTAGTCGTGAAAAAGTAGTAACCTGAGAAGACTAACTAAAAGAAGCCATAACTAGCTAAGTTTTGGTCCAGCTAATTAATGTGACGTCCAAAGGTAGCAATAGTAGTATGGATATTTGATGAAAAAAAATAGACCAAGGAACCTTTAATTTTTTTTTTGAAGGGGGGAAGAATAAAGAATATATAATAGAAAAAGAATATACAAAGAGGACCAATGGCAGGGCTAATGATCAGAGCGCCTGAACCACCGTCTCCTAGCGAAACACAAAATCCTCAAAGCGGAAATTAGAAAGACAATTAAGCCCCTTTCCCCACAAAAATAAAGCCCCTTTAATCCTAATCACTCTCTCTTGGAAAGAAGAGTGCTTAGATTCAAAGATGATCTCATTCCTTTGTTTCCATAACACCCAGCAAATAGCATGGGGAATAAATCTCCAAAGCTTTCGACCTCCTCTAATCAGGCCATATATGCAACAGTGTGACCTGCCAAGCGAAAATCCCCTACAGGATTCTGATCCCCTGCAAATATATAATATAAGACTACAGCACAAACCAAAAGCAATTCTTTGATACTACAAACATGCTCAGGATCCAGCACTATGGTATTGTTTAAGGTGATCTGGTGTAAATGCAGTAATATGTCAATCCAAAACAATTTAAGGCAGCTGATAAAACAAAACTTCGGGAGAGATTGTAAGTTGTAAAACAGCATTCAGCATGTTACCTGCTACAGGAAAATACCTAGCCGAGCTTCTAGATCCTAAGAAAATAGTATTTCAGGGTAATTATGTACCAAGTAATCCAAAGGCAGTCTCGTAAGAAAGTACAACCAGGAAGAGAGTGCTCTATTTGTAAATTTATCACTTTGCCAGGCTTCACTGAAGTTGCCATTTAAAAGATAACCAATATCAATATCAAACATAAATGACCTTTGTGAGACCTGATTACACAAGAAAGTCTATGTGGTGCATGGTCTTCAACTAGAAAGATTTAGTTCTAAGAAAATTGAGGAAATAAAACTGCATAAATAGAAGTGATAGAAATTTATACCTTACATGTTGAAGCAACAAGCTTCCCTTCGTGATCACAGCACAAAGAAAACAGCTCATTTCCATGTCCATAAAGCTTGTGTGACTCTGGCCATAGTGTATGCCACGATAGTTGCTCCTCAATTGGAGGTTCTGTAAAAGCAGTTGGAACTGCATCTGGAATAGTTTCTATAGTGTCCATAGCATCATTACCAGATTTCTCTGGGGCCTCACTCCGAGCTGCAAAAACAAGTAACCAACATTCTATCAAACTTAATCTACCAAGTACCAAACACGATAACAGATACAGAGGTATCAAAGAAACTTATATGAATCTTTGCACACCAAATGGTAAGTGAGAACCGTCCCATGATTTGGGGCATTATATTTCTTTTCTTTTATAGTTTTATGTTTCTTTTTATTATGTTTATTTTTTTATGTTTATCTATTTTTTTTCCCTATTTTTTAATTTTCTGATAGACAAGTTGGAACCAAGAGTGTAATCCCCCTAGTTTGAAAAGTTAAGAAATAAAGTAATAAACAATGATAAGCACCTATGACCTTAACAAAAAGTATATGTGTGCATAGTATAAATATGGAGTTAACTGGAAGCTGCATCAGCTTACAAAGGGAGGAACTTATTCAGAGAGAAGTAAAATCAATAACACTTTATTAAGCAAGACAGGAAGGCCCTATATAATGCAGTATAGATAACTTTCATGTCCCTTGTACCATAATAGGAACATGTAAACAGATAACTGCAGGAAGCAAAGTCCTTTTCTTTGCTCAAGCAACTTATTTCGAGAAGGCAGAATGGGTGGGACAGTAAACCAAGATGTCGGTGATGTTTAGATTGTATATATGACAATAAATCCTTTTTTTTTAAATGCAAGCAGATGGAGACAGAATCTGCATCAACTTTGTTATAGGCAAGGACATAAATGTGCTTTTCTCAGCATAGGAAAATTCAAGCTGCAACGTCATTAAGTATAACCATTTGATTGCTCCAATCATAGATAAACACACACCAACAGATGCACAAACAATCAGAGAGAGAAAACATGCTCACCCTGAAGATAAATAGGCTTCTGTGATAGACCAAGTGCAGACATATTTGCACCCAAAATTTGAATGCCTTCTTGAACATCGTCAGGTACATTAGATTTCTGGAAAGCAGCATGATTCAGTGTCTTCAAAAATGACAAAGGAGCCTCAAACACTCTGGCAACCTTTTCATCTGCTCCACCGACGAAACGATGGTTACCCTTGCCTTGAATGATTGTGACACAGTTAATATCATGACCATGAACTTGAGGACGAGCTATTTCATGCCAAGAATAACAATCCCTTAGACCAGATTCATTTTTCCACGGAGCAAAAATTCGAGTAGTCTGCACATTGTTCAAGATATAAAGTTAATAAGGTCCTATAAAGTAAAGCAACAAACCAAACATAACTGGCTAGAACATCTTACAATCGTCATCTGAAAAAAGAAAATATTGTAACTCTCTAGATGGGCTTGAGTTTTTTAGCACTATTTGCCTTCTCAGACTCCTCAATTGATGCTTTTGACTTTTTCTATTCTGTAGGCAAAGCTAAAAGGAGCATCCTTTCCTTTTGTTTCATATCTGATCGAAATATACTTCTTCAGAGCTAAAAGAATATCATAATTAAAAACCATGTTTTAGCATGAAACAGGTTATAGCTATGCAGGCCTTGATATCTCTTCTTTTAATCTCATTTAAGTACATTATTCAGGTTATAAGTTATAAGTTATAGCTTCGTATTGTAGAAAAACTTCCCAATTCAGATTTTCTAATAGATGATCATTACCTAATCTTTCCTTCGCAGCACAAACTAAAAGCATGAATAGTTGCAATAAGAGTCAAATGACCGCAAGCATTGTAAGAAGGAAAAGCAATTGAAATGGGTCAATCTGAACGTGGAAACACCCAACAGGTACGGTTAGGTGTGCCTGGTTGTTCCATGGGTCAGGTTAATTTTATTATGGCCTTATGGGGCTTGCAACCAGAACAAGGGGGTCCTCGAGAATAGCCACATCTGCAGAACCATTTCCAAGATGTTAAACAGGTACGGTTAGGTGTGCCTGGTTGTTCCATGGGTCAGGTTAATTTTATTATGGCCTTATGGGGCTTGCAACCAGAACAAGGGGGTCCTCGAGAATAGCCACATCTGCAGAACCATTTCCAAGATGTTTGCTGGGAATCCAAAACTCTAGAAATATAAACCATTCAGTTTCTGAAACAGGTCTTTGACAAATGTCCCAGAAGACACTGGTAGTTTGTTAGTACCAGAATCAAATCCCAACAGAAACACCTTACAGACAAGAAAACAAGTTCAGAAACTTAAATAAGATAAAATGGGAACTATATTACCTGGTCATGACTAACTGACAGCAAATACTCCCCAGAACGGGCCCATGCAACATCCGTAACTGCTGCGAAGTGACCAGATGGAACTTTTTGTGGTTGCCAATTATCAAAGTCTACACCAACATTTTTCCACAGATGGAATGATCCACCATACCCATGAGCTAGAATTGAATCCCCACATGGGCTCCAATGGCCACCATAAAATCCTAATGCACAATGACTTAGTTCACCAACAGTAACGACATTCATCCAGATTCCAGTAGTCTTTTCAGGTTGCCAGATCATCATTGTCTTGTCCATAGAAGCAGATAAGATGCTTTGAGATTGATAGATACCATTTCCCTCCGATGATGAACTTGATGGGGGTCTCCATTCCACTGAATATACCCAGTCCTCATGCCCAATAAGCAAAGATTCCAGAGAGATCTGATAGGTTTTTGAACCAGCCATAAGCACAGGACCTTCAATATAAGATGCCAAGCTTATTTCTGTTTTCTTCTGTGACGTGTCAGAATTAGCTGGAGAACTGTGCAAAGCCAGCTTCCATAAGCGTATGCTTCTATCCTGAGACGAACTTACAAGAAGAAGGCTATCTTTTTCGTCGTTACTGCACATAGGTAATGAAAAATCCAAACATCTGATCCAGTCTGTGTGCCCTTTCAACTCACAAGCATGAACAAACTGGAGCAAGAAAAATAAAACATCTTCAGACCACAAGAAGAAAAATGACGCATGGTGAGGAAACATAAATGCATACATATATAAATATATAAGGTCACAGACCTTCCCTGTCCTCTCGCCACAATAGAGATGAACCTTGTTATCTAAGCCACCCATTGCGATGAGTATATGCCCAGATGCCCCTGGCAATTCTGCTAAAGAAAGGGCAACCATAGATTTCGAACCCAGAATGAGAGAATCCAGACGCAACAATTTACAGTCACCTACAATAACCACATTGACAATTAAATGCCATTGTATAGTAGGATAGGATACCAACAATTCATTCAGCATGCACATCAAACACTGCAATGCACCAACGAATGGAAGACATGAATTAGAAGCCATACATTTTCTTTTTTTGACTGGGTAAATTAGAAGTCATACAAGAACCACCCGATTATCATGTCATAGATGGAGCTGAGCCCAAAGCTCAATCAGTTTACCCTCTAAGGAGTAAGCATAAGTCTCATGTTCATTCCCAGCTTGCACATAAAGAGTGAATAATAGTGAAGATCAGTATGTTTAGCACCAATAACTGTATAAAATAGCCTGTTGGAGCACACATTGTAAAAAAGCAAACTCAAGTGTGAAAACCAGTAAACAAAAAGGACAATTTTAATCAGCTATGATGTTGAACAGAACGACAGAATATGCATATGCAAAAAGTATGAGACATGAGTCAATAGTGAAAGGCAAGCCAAATCAACTATGATGTTACTAGTCACATTTTGAACGGTAATATTAGATTAGCCAAAAGATTTTTCAGTTGAGAATCTCCTGTGTAATTTGAACGAGAGAACGAATAGATTAAAAAGAGAATTAGAATGTACAAAAGAATGGCCAGCTCAGTGCCTAGAGAGGTCTATAGCACCTGAACCACCATCTCCCACCTAAATACAAAATCTTGGAAAAGGAAATGCTTAAGGACTCCTAGCCCCTTTTCCCAGTAATACAACAGACTCTTCACCTTTAAAAGAATTACAGGAAAAGTATAGCTTTTAGAGTTGAAAATTAAATCATTTCTTGTTTTCCAAAGGACCCAAAAAATTGCATGGGGGATGAAACTCCAAAGGGTCCTGCCTTCCTTCGAGAACTTGCATCCACTCCACGCGTGCAACAGGTCACCCAGATTATGAGGAACGCACCAGGAGAAGTTTAGAGTCCCAACAAAAAAATTCCGAATCTCCCTTGACACGGGGCAGTGGATGAGGAGGTGATCAGCTGTTTCCTCGTAACTACCACACATCCCGCATCTATTCGGAAGACAGAAACCTCTTTGTCGCAACGAGTCCAAAGTAGGAATCTTTGTCAGCACCGCCACCCAAACAAAGAAATTACTTTCGACGGGGTTTCCTTGCGCCAAACCAGCTTCGTCGGGAACACCCTAGCAGGAGCAGTTTGAAGAAATTTAGAGTATGCAGCACTAACCAGAAAATTCTCCCCAGTACCATCCCATCTACAAGCATGCAACTTCTCGGTATTAACTGTGATTCCTCCTATAGTACTTAACAGCTCTCCCAGTTCGTCCAATGACTGGGATGGTCTGATATCGTCAAATGACTGTGTCATCTTTATACCTGAAATTCCTATGCTATTTTAACAACTTCGATATTGTCATAAGAACTTCCTCACTTGACAACAGGTTACAAGAAAACTTCTTGGCATGAGTGCCTGAGAATATGATGCATTAAAATGGGTATTTCTGAGGGTGTTGGAGCCCCACATTGTAACAGAGTACCAGATACCTCAACCCCAAATATTAGGATGGAATATTATAAACCTATAAACTAAGAGAACAAACACACTTAATCTTATATTAGTTCCAAAGAAAACTTGAATTTAAAAGGGTAGAAATTACCTATACTATTTGATGTGAATCACATATCTTAATGGGTCCCACATGTGTGCATGTCGCACACACAGTTGTGATCATGGGAGATTTTGTGACAGCCAAAGGGTTGCTATTTTAATTGTTTTCTAAATTTAGGACTAATTTTAGTTGTTATTTTTGTGAAGATGGAATTTAGAAGGCGATTACTTATTTCGTTGTAAACCCAAACAGGACAAAAATAAGGCTCTCTCGTAAATCAGTTCTACAATTAATAAAATCTCTTGAGCAACGCAAAACTCCCTAGTATCGAAGAACTATGGCGGAAACCGGCCAGCAAACCTAGCCAACCGTGCGGATCAGATGGAGGACTTTGAAGACAAACTTGCATTAGCAATGGAGCAAATAATGGGAGAGAGTTCTCACCAGATCCAAGCTTCGTCTGAAATAGTTTCCTGATTTTGCATGGCTAGTGGCAACCACGTCAGGATGCATGCCTTTAATGCCTGGAGTGCAAAATCCATCAATTCTACCTGACGCAACCTCAAAAACCGGCTGCGCTAACAGGAAACCCTCACTAACAGGCTGCAGGAAGCTCCTTCATCTCCGCCAGGAGAAAAAAGGTAAGAAGGTGGCTCAACCTTCTCCACCCATCAATCAAAAGACATCTACACCTTCTGAAATTGATTGTGCTTTACTTGCAAAACTCGACAGTCCCAAGGTGAGACCTCCACCTTTTGATCAACGCTCTAAAGGCGTAGGTTTTATGGTCACAAAGGGCGATAAGGTCAGACTTTCCGAAGATATTTGGTGAGGAGAAATCCCTCTTAGGTCTCAATTCCCAGCCATTTTTAATCTTTCATTAAGTAAAGGATCCCTCCTGGTCAAGGATTGTATGAAAATTTTGGAGGATAGTACTGACTGTGAGATGTAATTTGAATGATTGGAAACTTGACGAGGCGGATCGAATTATTTCGAACCTAAAGGAGGTCAGGATTGAAGTGGATAGAGAAGATTGACGCATTTGGACCAAAGCGGAAGACAAGCAATTTTCAGTCAGATCTTTTATGCATCCCTTACAGCTGAAATCCAGGAGTTCCTAAAAAACTTTATTTGGAAGTCTCCAGTCCAGGGCCAGGTAGCTTTCTTTGCATGGGAAGTATGTCACCAGAAAATGTTGACACGTGACCAGCTTCTTAGGCGTGGCTTACAAATCCTCAATTTGTGTCCTATGTGCAGAGCCTCAGCGGAAACGGCTGTACATCTTTTATTCTTCTGTGATTTCGCCAAGGACTTGTGGAATCATTTCTTTGCACTGTTTGGCATATCTTGGTGCTGTCCTGAGCGTGTATAGGAGATTTTCTTCTCTTAGAATGCCCTAGGCGGTCAACAAAAGCAAAAGTGCCAAATACTTATGGAAGCTACTCTTATTTGCAGGTTGTTGGCAGTTGTGGAGGGAGAGGTATAGCCGAGTGTTCGAGGGGAAAAAATTCTAGCTTGAAGCCGTGAGCATAAGAGTTAAAGCATCGATCTGCTTCTGGTCGTCCACAGATAGAGTATTCAGGGGATATAAGTTTGAGTATTTTGTAATTTCATGGGAGGAAATGATGATGATGTGAAAGCTACGTCAAGGAGCAACAATCAGCAAGGGAACTGGAAGAGCATGAGGATGGAGCGATTTTGATTTTCAGATTTTTGTTTCAAGTTTGGGTGTGGTTGTGTAGTATAGTTAGTGCCCAGTGATCCTGCCTGAATGATTCTGGCCCATTATACAGCCATCTCCTAATTTGTTGTTTCAGCTGATGGCTTGCATTCTTGCAACATGATCTTAAGAACGTACGAGCTACCAAGTACCAAGGAGTGCCCAATACTACAACCTATAGGGGATGTACGTAATTTCCATGGATTGGCTTCTTTATGTAGGAGGTTCAATGGTTCATACAAATTTTAGCTCTATTATGAGTCCAATCACTGAATGCTTGAAGGGAGTTGTGTTTGAGTGGTCAAAATCAGCACAAAGGGACATTGAACAAATAAAAAAGATTATGACAGATGCTCTAGCTTGTTTTACCAGATTCTGAGAACCATTTCACAGTGGAGTATGATGCATCACATGTGGGAATAGGTCTTCAAGTATCATCCAACTTATCAAAAGTGTGTGATCAAGTATGTAGTTGATGTTACTGTCATAGGAAATGGTGCTTCAGAGGTGGCACGGCCGAAGAATTCTTTGGCCAGGGATATAGAGAGACTAGGTTGGTGCTCAGGATAACAGGCAACCTAACTCTGGTTATTGCACCTTCCATTAGGGATAATCTTGCCACCTGGCGGAGTAAGAAACAACATGTTGTGGCAAGACCTAGTGCAGAGGCAGAGTTTCGGTCTATGGCCTGTGGTGTCAGTAACAAATTTGGTTAGCAATTGAAGGCTCCATATTCATATATTGTGACAATAAAGCTGCGATTAGCATGCTCACAACTCGATTCAACATGGTAGAACTAAAACTACTGAAGTTATTGACATTTCATTTATGAAAAGGTTGTCACAGGTGCAATTTGTACTTCATTTATTAAGAATGAAGACCAGATTGCTTATATTTTCACTAAAGGTAATATCATAACGTCATCTGTGTCATAGCAGGTTTGGCATTATAGATATCTATACACCAATTTGAGGGGGAATGTTATGGCTCATATGTATAACAGTATAACTACAGTTTTATCCTTGCAACTTAATTTATATTCGATAAAATGTGTTTGCGGTAACTTCCCTTCTCCTCCTCTCTCCTCCCTTCTCTCTACTTCTCTTCTTCTCTTGTTCTCTAATCTTCTCCTTTTTCCCTCTTTTCTACTAGAGGCTTAAGAGAATTCAAAACTGGCATGAGAGTCGGATCCTAGTCAGACAAATGTAGATTCAAATCAAATTCCAAAATTAACTAGGTGACCTGACCATGGATTCAAATCCGACTCAGATAAACTTCCTCAGATATCAAACTTCAACTCATTCACCATATTGCATGATGAGTACCCAACCATACATATGTCAGGTTCGGATAGCCATGCCTAAAAGAAAAGGTAAATAGTCAAATAAACCCAACTCAGATCTGAGTCAAGTCCAATACTTAAAACGTAATGCATGACCCATATCCTTCAGAACTTGATTTGGATAATCCCCCTCAATCCATACCTAACCTAACCAGCTAATCCATGCCTTATACAAATCTAATTTGTTGATATGAATCCTATAAATGCGAGTTCAAATAAGATTGGTATTAGATAATACTAACCAGTTCATGTGCAAGGAAGGAGTTTCTAGAAACAGGGCAAAAATCTGGCTAAGTTGGACAAAAGAAAAAAAAAAAAAAACTTAAGCTGGAGAATCTTAACTTCAATCGAAGCTACTCTAGAAATCTCAATTGGATGAAACTGTTGAATTATCTAACAACAATTAACAACTACTTAAGTAGTTTTCCAGCATCCAGATCAAGAAGTCCAAAAAGGTGGTGGCACTAATTCTCTTGGAAGAATGATAGATACATCAAGCTTTTCATTGTGATCAACCACTTAATTATACATTAGGAGCTTGGTGAGTTACAACATTATCACCCACATCCGGGATATTGTCAACTTGGAAGAAGGCCATTTATCCAAAGACTGCGCATTTATCCAAAGAGTGTGTTTCTCGTCTTTTCCTAATTCCTTTTGTTTTTTTACTCTTTTTTTATCAATCAAGGAGTGATGATGAATCTTGAGATAATGGATATAAATTGGTACTCATATTTGAAACAACACCTAGTTGTTTCCAGCATAAGATATCAGGGCATTACTTCTGTCTAGGGCAATCATCCAACTTCAAATAAGGCTGTGTTTGATAGCACTCATTCCACGGAATTAGGGCGGTTTCCGTGGAAACGAGCCTAGTTCCACTGTTTGAGACGTTTTGCATTTCCGTGGAACAGATTCCTCACGTGACCCTATTTCCCTCAAATTAGCCACTTTTAATTCCCTGACCCCCCTTAGGAAAAGACTTCCATGGAACTCACGGAAATGGTGGCATGATATATCTGTCTCTCTCTCTCTCATATCTGTCCTCTCACTCTGCAACTCATCTAGATCCCTCGACGGTGTGGCAGTAAGGATCTTAGTAGTCAAAACACTCCTCTCTGTTCATCTCAGAAACCCTAAAATTCATGAATAACAACAAAAATAATCGAAATTTATCTGTTCCAGATCTTCGAACAATTTGCATGGCATCTCATCGTGCCTGATCATGATACGCTTCAAAACCCTCGCATCCTCTCTCTCTTTGATTTTGCTTTTATTTTCTCTCGATTTCCAGTAAACATTTTCATGGTTATCCCTCTAAAGAAAATTTAGATTTGGTTTTATCTAACGTTGATCATGGTTATTGATAAAGAAATAAAAAGTTTGTTCATGGTTATTCAAGAGTCCAAAAAAAAGAACTTTTTTCCTTTTGTGTGTATGTGTGTTTTTTTCCTGTTTTATACGAGATTATTGTGCTAAAATTCATGAAACCTGCTATCAAAACTAGGTTTCAAATGGCAATTGATGTTTGAGACAAACATGAGATCGTTCACACAACCAAGATGCCAACGTACCAAAAGTGCTTGGAAATTATTTGATTCAATGATATAAAAAAGTTAAGATGATTGCTTGGACGGAGATGATCTATGGTTTATGCAATTTGAAGGAGAATAAGCTTTGAAATTGTTTGCTTCCATGGTTTATGAAGGTTAAAAACAAGATATATAAATTCTCTAATGTAGTTAGAAAATGGACATTTACGTGGAAAACAGTTGACAATCAAACACAGGAATTTATATTTCCATGGAATCTTATTCCATGGAAATGACCCTTATTCCATGGAACTGTTTCTCTGAAATCAAACAGTGTCTAAGGGAAACCTGAAATACCAAGGAAACGTGTGGAATAGGTAAAACCATGAAAACAAATTGGAAATAAGCACGAATAACATCTAATATAAGTCTGCCAAAGCTTACCAACAAACTATATCTTCCATTAACTAAAGTAACACAGCTCCTACCGTCCATAAAAGGAGAACGAAGCTAGCTTATATAGTAAAGCTACAAGGACTTGAAATGCCAAGTATTCACAGAATACGAAAATAAAATGTTGAAGAACTGACACAGTGTCAGGACGTAGAGATGTTACTGCCAAAGTTAGATTAACAGGATGGCAGCATTTCACCATTATAATGTTTAAGATGGTCACGAAAATGATGGGTTTTTCTTTAGTAGTTTTAGTACTTTCTGTTAGTTATAATGGCATTACAACCGCAGTAGCAAACATAATTTAACAGTAAAAGCATGCATGTGACTCTTTAGCATTGATAGAACAGGCAGACCAAATGTCCTAGTAGGAGGTATCAGCTCAAGGCCATCTAAGCCGATACTAGAAAGCATTTGACTTACCTCCAGCACTCAATGGAAGGACCATTTCCCATACATAAACACTGCCATCAGAAGAAGTAGAAGCAAATATTGCAACAGTTTGAGAAACCATAATCCCACTAATGCATGTAACACCTTTCTTGTGTGCTTCTGGTACTTGTAAGACATGCCTCCACTGTAAAATAAGCAAAAAGGAGATCAGGTCAAACATAGCCAGATTAGAGGTGTCACCATAAATCACTTGTCATTCTGAAATAGATTGTGAGCTAAAATGGATTGTCATAGTGCAATTTAAGACAGATTTCAATCCACCATAATACAAATGCAAGAAGTCCCTGCGAATACCTTTCCGTCTTTAAGTGTCAATTCCCACACAATAATGACACCATCCGCATCTCCTGAAAGGAGAAAATGGCTCTCTAACTGTTGAGCTGAGAGAGAGAGAGAGAGGGAGAGATTCATTAGCATAGAAATTTAATACTAATCGGCAAGAATGACTCATCTCTCAAAATCAATCAGAAAATGACACTCTATTACCAGCCATTGTTAAACAAATAAAGTTGGATCTTTTAATTTCCTTAAATAGATAAATTCAACATACATTGCCTGTTCATAAACCAAGAAAGTACTGCAGATCTAAATTTATAATGGGACATCTGAAGGATTAAAGCATTGAGGCATAAACTCATCTATCAAGGATATAAATAGGATGCTCCTCCACATGAAAACAGATCAATGTTTTTTTTCTTTTCAGGTTTTCCCTTAAAACTCAGTTTTTCATCAAGTTTCTCTTATTTTTTTTTATCTTTTTTGTAGTTTCAGAATTTACTTAAAATATAAGTGGCAGTAAGGCTTACGGAACACGCCTCACGGCCCACACACCTTAAGCTTTGGGCCATTAAAGTGCATCAGTCCACGTCTCTGCATTAAAAAGTCCCACAGTCTCCAAGGTATCCAAGTAAATGCATTTACTTGTACATCAACTTAATAAATTGGTTAAGACAAATGTTCGGATTTGGTTTGTTGATCAAGCTCAAAACCTTTGATCGTGACAAACATTCAGTTTTGGTTTGTCGATCAAGCTCAACGCTTGTAGACTTCATGCAGGAATTACTATATAAACGATAAGTTGGGGGTGTGACCATCACTTTATTAAGATCATTTAGGCTGCACTTGGTTCGTGATTGGCGATACGGCATATGATTCATTGCTTTTTAGAAAAATAAAAAGTGAAAAAAAGTGTTTGGTTTTCAGAAATGAGTTTTGGGATACAGTACTCAAAACAGCACAAAATCTGGAGGAAAAAAAAGTCAATTGTGGTGTTTTCAGTGAAATTGTATCCGTTTTTTCAAAGTAACATAAATCTGATAACAGTTTTGAGAGTTCATACCAAATGTGTTTTCGGATATTAAAAATACTGAGAATTACAAAACCCATATTTTCTGATTCTATCGTAGTTTCTGGGAACTCGTTTTCGGATCACGAACCAAACATGATCTTACTGCTTTTCTATTTAACAGTTTAGAAAAAAAAAATATGAAACCTAAACTAGAACTGTTGTATGATGACTGTAAAGTATATATATACCTTTGAATGCATTCTTGGTGCCTGGAAGCCATTGGGTGCAGTTCACAACTGCCTTGTGTCCAGGAAGCGTCGTTAAAATCTGTGATGTCTGCAGAAAAAACAAGAGAGAGAAAGAATCTCTCAATCAATCCCTCCATCAAAAAACAGAAATCCAACTTACTTTCTATCTTATAATTAAATACTTCATTTCAGGAGGAGAGCCAAAATTAAAATTGAAAACTAACTAGAGAGAGAGAGAGAGAGAGAGAGAGAGAGAGAGAGTACATTGGGGCAAAAAATAGCGACTGCGTTGCGGGCACCGAAAGCGACTAGACCAGAAGCGCCCCATGAAACGTTATTGACGATTCTATTGCATCCAGCTCCGATGAACACTTTCTCCATTTGAACGCCAGTAGTAGCAAGAGGTATGCTTTAGTCTACCCTTTTAAACCCCTAGAGAGAGAAACTAGAGAGAGAGAGGTTGTGTGCTTCTTCTCAACTTCTCTTAAGACTAGAAGAAATTGTTTTCAACTTCTGGAAGGAAGCAGAGGTGATTCAGAAACCCTACAGCTTCAGCATAGTTCAGAGTTCTCTCTACGTATTCCGCGGATCCTCAAACTCAAGCTAAAAGGCCCGTTTTTCTGCTTTAACTCTGTTCTCTGACGGAACGGACTGCTTTTCCGTAAGGTTGCTGTTAATGAGTGATTACGATTGAGTTAAAAGGTAACCTCGAATAAGAGCATCTCAAATGCAAATGTGTTCTGCTTCCTATGTGGCAAGGTTAGACTGTTACGCGAAAAACGGTAACATTTTCCATTCCAGAGGGAACGACATATGTGCTTCCGTTGTCGCAAGGATGTGGTCTCGATAGGACACACCTGTGCTTTGTGGATATGTTGGAACATCTGGTTGAAGGCAGAGAGCTTAAATCGATTCTTGTGGTGCTAATACCGCGATGTATATGGCGAGGTCCTAGGGTTACCACCTCACAGAGAGAAAATTATGCTTGGAGCTGGTTCTGGGCACAAAATCGAATGCCAAGACACCTTATCAAATGGCCCCAACTGAGATGAAAGAGCTAGAGAACCAGATATACCAGTTATTGGCTCAGGGTTTCATTCGCCGTAGTTCGTCACCTTGGGGTGCACTTGTTCTTTTAAATTAGATGAGGGTGAGTCTATGAGACTTTGCATAGACTACTGAGATGTAAGTAAGGTATAGGTTTGGGGTGAGCATATATCCTTTACATAGGATAGAAACCTTAATTGTTTTGGCTCAGAGGAACGTGATAGTATCTCATTATGACGTAGGGTATTACAGTTAACTTGAGTCTGGAGCAGGACTTTTTGTGATTAGGTTCTGTACGAGAGAAGAATCTGTAGGGATTTTCGGTAATGTTGAGTGGGCTTGTGAAGGCCTCAACATTTTTGTTAGACCGTGTTGGTCAGGCCTAATTTTTTAGACGTTGGATAAGGTTGTAAATACCTTTATAGTTGATTTTATGATCAACTTCAAAAATGCATGAGGGCAGCGGGACCCGTTGTATTAGGTAATGTATGCACAGAGTGAGTACTAATGTTTTGCCAAAATTCGACAAATGTGAATTTTGGGCAGCATAAGGTGAAAATCTTAGGACATAAAGTGTCCGGTATTGGAGTGACTGTGATAATCTCTCCAAACGATCGTGACTGAGGGTCGTAACTTTTCTACTTGGATCGGGCATTATTGACGGCCCATTGTGGAAATTTCATCATAGCACATGTTCCTAAAGCCCTTTTTGGCTAGGGAAGGTGTGGAGACGTTCGAGTAAGGAAGTTAGTTTGAATAAACTTTATATAACGGTATGCTTGTATGTCATCACCATATTCACAAATCTTCTCGGAGGTGAACTTGGATGAGTGGTGTTATCGAATGCAACACATCGGTAGTTATGGTGTGTCTTCTTGTAAATGACAAGGTAGTTGTCATGCATAGGAATGACGAAGGGATAAGAGGAAAGTTTGCTCGACTCATTATACTGCATTGGTAGTATTGATGTCCTTTTGTGTTTGGGGGCATTAGGGGATTAGTGAGGAGGTGTAGCTCACTACTGAAACCTCAAGAATTGAATTCTCATAAGCATGAATTACAACTTTAGACCATAGAGATGGTTCAGATTGTGAAGGACTGAAACTTTAAATAATCACATATCACGGGATAGTCAACGTAGTAATTGATATGTGGAATGGATAACCGGTAGTGTTGTGACTTCCGAGAAGGGTTATCATCAGTGATCGTTAGTGGTAGCGTCCAAGTATATTCAAGATATAAATTCTATGGACAAAAAAAATGTTATTGGGTTGCTTAGCAGCTCAATTACACTTGTGAGTTAAAAAAGGAGCGACAATGGATAGCTCCAAAGTTCAGGTTGTACTGGAGTGGCGGCAACCCACTACAGTGACAGAGATAAGAAGTTTCCTAGCAGATTTGGCTGGGTACTTCAGGCGGTGTATCTAAGGATTTTCGCGGATAGCAGGCTCTTTGACTAATTTCACAAAGAAAGATGTTTCATTTAAGTCGGATGACAAGTGTGAGCAAGCGTTTCAAGAGCTGAAGGCAAAGTTGACAACAACTCTTGTTTTGATCATACCGGATAGTGGAGTCGGACTCGTGGTGTTTACCGATGCATCGCATTAGGAACTGGGATGTGTTTTGATGCAGAATAACCGAGTGGTTGCTTATGGCTCAAGAAAGTTGAGGATTCATGAACACAACTATCCGACTCATGATCTTGAGCTAGCAGCTGTGGTGTTTGCACTCAAGATTTAGAGGCACTACTTGATAGGTGAAAGGTTTGAGCTCTTTTCAGATCACAAGAGTCTCAAATACGTATTCTCGCAAAAGGAGCTAAATATGAGGCAGCGTAGATGGTTAGAACTACTGAAGGATTACGACTTTCAGTTGCAGTATCATCCGGGAAAGGCCAATGTGGTGGCAGATGCTCTAAGTAGGCATCCCAGGGGCATAGTGGCGACTATGATGGTCCAGCAGTGGCGACTATTGGAGACAGCTTCGGAGTATGACTTTGATTTGGCAACCCGTGAGCAGAGACAACTGTTGTTGGGTAGGGTAGTCATTTGACCTACTCTAATAAGCCAAATCATCAGCGAGCAAGGAAACGATCAATAGTGCCGTGACAAAGTTGCAGGTATCCAACAAGGAGAAATCACGGACATGACTGTAGGAGATGATGGTGGCTTGAGGTTCAGGGGACGTTTGTGTGTTCCGGAGAAATCTGAGTTGGAGAGGAACATCTTGAACGAAGCACACCGTAGTAAGTACACCATACATTTAGGAGAGAACAAGATGTATCGGGACCTTAAACGACATTTCTGGTGGTCGGGAATGAAGTGTAGCATTGTAGAGTTTGTACGTACATGTTTTACTTGTCAGCAAGTAAAGGCAGAGCATCAGAAACTAGCAGGTACTTTGCAGTCCTTAGATATACCCGAGTGGAAGTGGGAGAATATATCTATGGATTTCATCGATTGATTACCTAAGACTAGGAAGGGAAACAACTCCATCTGGGTAATCGTGGACAGACTGACCAAGTGCGCATACTTCGTGCCAATCAAAAAGACACACCGCAGAGCAGTTAGCTACATTGTATGTGAAGGAGATAGTTCGATATCACAGACCGGTTTCAGTGGTATCGGATTGGGATACTTCATTCACCTCGAAGTATTGGAGAGCTTTTCAAGAGGCTTTGGGCACGCAACTTGACTTTAGCACGGCTTTTCATCCTCAAACGGATGGCCAAACAAAGAGAGTTAACCAAATATTGGAAGATATGCTTCGGTGTGTAGTTCTAAACTTCAAGGGTAATTAAGAAGATTCATTACCGCTTGTGGAATTTGCCTACAACAACAGTTACCAAACCAGTATAGGAATGGCACCGTTTGAAGCTTTGTATGGCAGACCTTGTAGATCTCCAGTATGTTGGGCAGAAGTTGGAGAGTCGATACTTCCAAGATCGAAAACTGTTCAACAGACTACAGAGATGATAGCCCTAATCAAAGAGCATATGCAAGCAGCACAGAGGCGTCAGAAAACTTACGCCGATCAGAGGCGGAGGGAACTTGAGTTTGAGGTAGGTGATCAAGTGTTACTGAAGGTATCACCGATGAAGGGTGTTCTTCATTTCGGTAAGAAAGGGAAGTTAATGCCGCGTTTCGTTGGACCTTTTCCTATCCTAGAGAGAGTATGGGAAGTGGCTTACCGATTATCTTTACCAGATCAGTTAGTAGGAGTTCATGATGTCTTCCATGTGTCTATGCTTCGGAAGCATCTCAGGGATAAAGATCGCCCAGCAGTGGTCGATTTCCACGAGTTAGAGTTGCAACCAGGAGCAACTTATGTAGAGAAGCCTTATAGGGTTCTTGACTACAAGGAGCATAAGCTTAGGTCAAGATCAATACCTTAGGTGAAGGTGCAGTGGCATCATCACAGCGAGCGCGAGGCTACGTGGAAGAGAGAAGAGGAGATGCACGCGAGTTACCTGGACCTTTTTAAAGAGGTATGTGCAATTTTGAGGACGAAATCCTCTTTTTGGGGGGTAGAATGTAATACCCCTTTTAATTTAAATTACTAATGTTAGGGAGCACCCACTAATGCTAAAGGCACCCTGTTAGAGTTTTAGTAAGTTTGGGGTTTAAACTAGTTATAAATATAATCTATCACTCAAAACTCCTTCTGTTTTGATTTGATCGACCAGAGAGAGAGAGAGAGTCCGAGAAGAAGTACCTAAGGTTCCGGGCAGGCTGATCGTAGAGGATCGAGAGCAAGGGAGAGAAGCCCAGACACCATTGTAGCAGAGTTTTTCCTCTTCTTCCTTGGGATTCATCTTCTTCTTCTTCTTCATCTTCTTCTTCACTGGGATTCAACCTCTTTGGTGATTCAAGGCAAGTAGTAACTTGTTCTTTTGGTGTAGATTTAGGTTTTCTATGATGTTGGTACGCTTTCTTAATGATTGAATGCATGAAAACCTAGATTATATATTGTTCATATGTTAACTACATAAATGAATGCAAGTAATCCATGATCATATGATGTGTGCATGTTCCTAATGGTTAGAATGTATGGAATCTAAGAATATATATTTGATAGTTATATGATTCCCTAAAGTTGCAGGTGAGAAAAATCATGTTTCCTTGGAGTTTTGTTGAAGAACAAAACCCAAAATCGCGAGAAAACCCAGAGGGTATCGATACCAGCTTACAAATGGGGCAAGTATCGATACCCCCTCTGGAGGGTATCGATACCTCCCACGTCTGAAAGTGGGTATCGATACCCACTGAAGGTGTATCAATACCTACTGACCTTTTGACCTTAAAAGTATTTTTAGTGAGTTTCTTTTGCGTAGTTAGTCCATGTATGAAGGATATTATGATTATGTACATGCATGCTATTAAAGAATATGTATTTATGAGTTTAGAATGCATATGTAACTTCTTGTGAACTGCTTCCATGATAATGAGCACTTGTAGACACATAAAGAATGAGTAAAAAACCTCCATAAGCTTGATGTGTGCTTAATCAACTTATTTGGCTTGTGTGAAAATATAGTTTAGGTCCTGTATAGGCCTGGTCCTCTCCAAGCGAGGTCTACGGAATTACCCAGTGAGGTCTACGGAATCACTTGACACGTAAGTAACGCCGACAGGGTTACCAGTGTTCAGAGAACGGATTTTGAGGCGGTTCATTGGATTCACGTGGCGCATGGCCAGTGTCTCGAGTGAACTACAGGGACGGGTGAAACGTGGGTAGTAACTAGGGAGCACTACTTGTTTCGATAACTTAAATCTCAATTAAAGATTATAAAACACGACAGCCGTTATCTTGTGCATCTTTTTTTGTTTAATCTTTTATCCTGACATATCTTATGTTGTTATGTTAAAACACTTACTCTTGTGAAACTCATGGTTCTACTAAATCTAAGCCAAGGGAACTAGTGAACTTGCTGGCTAGGTTTTGACCTAGCACCACCATTAATCTTTTGAGGTCCAGGTCTGCAGGTGAATAATCAGTAGCGGTGATGTTCGTAGTTCGAGAATAAGTCTTCGGAGTTCTCTAGATTTCCATGAAGACATTACTTGATTCTTTCATTTAAGTTTAGTTTGTTTTGGACACATGTTTAGTCCATTATTCTTTGAGAATATTCGTTCATTTGTTTGTTCAATTGACAGCTTATCCTTGAGTTAATAAAGTTTATATTCAACTTTATTTTACTTGTGTTTTGAATGTAATTACATTCAACTGTAATTTTTCCAACAGATCAAACAAATTCAGATGGGGAACAAGGGATGCTCCAAAACGTTAACTTGAAATCATATTATTTTTTAACAAAAAAGAGGCAGAACAAAACAATAGAAAACAAACAAATAATTACTTGATAGGAAGATAATTTGAAGAACTAGCTAGTTCAAACCCTACAAATTACATCATATAAAACCACTGTTAATGAACTTTGAACCCAAAAGCAAAAATTTCACTCAAGTTTTTATGTTTTAATTTTTAAACCCAAAATTCAGCAAACATAACAATACAAAATATTAAACAGACCAAAACCCTAGAATCATTACCAAAATAACCCAGTAAATTATTCTACCAAAGTCTAAAATCCAAGCACAATATGAATATTAAACAATAATAAAACCCTAAAATCTGAAAAAGAAATAAATTAGTTGCATGAAATTGGCAAACAACCCAATAAAATAGTAATCTATACCAAAATCTCAACTCAGAACATTAAATAATGCAAACCCCAAAACCCAAAAATCACAAACAGATTAAAATAATAATATTGACCATTTTATTTTCGTCAATGCAATCCGAATAAGGGCTGTTAAAAACCAAGAGATAGAGAGAAACAGATTAAAAAGAGGGAATAAGGGATTGATTAAAACGTACCAAGAGATAGAAAGTGACAGATTAAAATGATAGAAAGACCTGGTTCTTGATCTGCCCTTGATTCACCCTGCACGTCTCCTAGCGCTAGATAAAACCCGAGAGAGAACAGAGAGGGAGATTTAGAGAGAGGATATTAGAGAGAGAAAGAGAGGGAGAGAGATACACTGACCTGCTATTAGCCCTTTTTCAAACGAAGAAGAAGAGGTAGAGAGGGAGAGTGGAACGGTTGGAGGGGGAGATCGTGAGCAAGGGACGGGTTTCTCTTTTTTTTTTTTTTCGTTTATTAGGGTTATATAAAAAGACCAAAGAACCCTTATGACATAATAATCTCCGACGTTTTTTTTCTTTAATCCCGTTACGTTTATACAAAAAGATTTTTGTAACTGTTTTATAAAAACATGTAATATATAACTCCACGACGGTAGCGATTCTAAAACCGTTACAAGTTTCAAGGTATTTATATAAGTTGGTCATTTAAACCGTTTCTAAATTCCATTAAAGCAGCGGTTTGCTAACTGTTACGTTTTATTATTCTATAACAGTTCAAAATTACAACCGTTACAAAACATGTATAGTAACTATTTTTAAGAAAACCGTTACATTCTTTTTTTATTCAACTGTTACCTATAGCCAATTTTGTAGTAGTGATTGTTATTTTCAGTGATATCTAAAGCAACAAACTCGAGCTTCGTTAGATTCGACATATGAAAACAAAACTACACAAGTATACCTTTTAGATTTTGTGAGATGCCCAAAAGCTTCGAATTGATCACAAAATATCGAGGTCTCGATCTTGTCGTATGAGAGTGGTAGAGACTTGTGCTAATAACGTGTTATGATTTCTACATACAAAGTATAAATAAAAGTGGGAAGAAGATGTCTCTTATACATTGATAGTTATTCCAAAATATATCTCAACGTACAAGTTCTAACTCTTGTAACTTCTCATAATTTGTAACTATTACAAAGGCACCCCATATATATACGATGGAGATAAGTATGCATAGGAGGGATTCATAAATACCCGACACATGCATGTTGTTGTGGCAAACATGTATGTAGGTCATAACCAGCAAAGCCACCTCAAGGTATAGTGTGGACAACCACCACCTATACGTGTAGTGTTATAACATGGGTATGAACAACTAACCAAAACTATCAAATGGGCTTTGGGCTCAAAACCCATTTTTGAACTTTCCCTTCAACCAAATCAACTTTCCTGATGTGGAACTTTCTAGGCCCATGAAAGATCTAAAGAGCACGCAGACAATCTTATAAGAAGATCTAGGTAATGAATCCTCTTTCATTACCTATAAATACCAATTGCGTCCTCCCTGCACTGCATCACTGAAAGTTTGTGGAGGCCTCCATTGAATCTTATAAGTTTTCCCTAAGCAACAAATTAATTCGTTAATGCTGACCGAAGGAACAACATTTTCGACCCATTTCCTTTGGATTTATGGGATCCATTCAATGATTTTCCTTTTAACAACATTTCTGTTGGGGATCCTAGGATTTTTAAAATTAAATTGGCAGCGGAATAAAATTAGTTTAAAATCTTTTTCTTAATCACCATAGTTTTTTAATCGCTGTTAGGAATTTAAGCAGGTTGGAAAGATTGTTACCTTTGAAGCATGGTTGATGAAGATACTAAACCAAAGCTCTTCTCTTCCTGCTTCAATCCACTGGAACAGATCTTCTTTATTGCTTCTCCTTCTTCCTCAAAATCAAACCCTAGTTCTAGGTATAATGGAAGCTAGGGTTTTAGAGATAGTTTAGAAGTAATTAGGATTAATGAAGAGAGAAAAGGAGGAGGCAACGATTTTTTGCAATGGGTGGGCATGCAAGAATCGTCCTTCCCTTATGCTTATATAAGGAGGCCAACCCTAACCCTACTACAACTCCTAATTCGATCTTAACTGGGTCCCAATAAAATCTAGCTAATTATTTTGACTTTCTAATTCTTTTATAACTCTTATAAAAATTAGAAACTAAAATAATAATCACAAGTTGGTCCACCAAGGACTTGTGACTGAACCCTCTAGATTAAATGGAATTTATATTAAAACCCTCCCACTACTTAATTTGCAAATAGTTCCTCCACAATTTCTGATATTCGTAAAAACCCTCTGTCTTTATAACATTTACAAGTCAGCACTATTAGGGTAATTATTTATTTACCCTTAACCATCAAATATTCATAATATTTATTCTAATAATCTTCTAAACATTTTAGAAGATCACTGGCCAGTTTAGAACAATATCCATGCATTGATTTAAGTGAATATCTTAGTAGTGGATTCTATGTTGAATATCATAATCCTACTAAGAGATCACAGTCATCCATTTTGCTCAGAATATTGGATCACGTTTTCGTCGATTGACCTCACTGTTTGCAAAACAAAACAACTGTAACCTACTAACAGGGTATATGCATATTCTCAGGATTAAGAACCTTTACCTAAAGTAGTGTAAAAATACTTTAAATATGCTGACATAAAATATAAAGTATTTTTCAATGATCCAGTTCAATATATTTTAAATACATCAATACACAAGTCTAGAAGTCTCTACTTCTGTGATGGAGATACATCAAATCACTTACGTGATCGACTTTAGTATATTATAGTCTTCCCAATAACTTGTAGTTATCTAGACTACGAACAAAAATATTCACCAATGAATTATATCTCTCTCCATATACAACACTTATATATAAATAATTCATCGAAATAATAATCTCACCATGCATGTTAAATATGATAAATTAAATAATTGATAAATTAAGTAACCATAGATGTCAAACAAATTATTTTTAGGGCATAACCCTAACAATTTTATCTCTCTCTGTTTCTCGCCCCGAATATTCAAACGAGATTGCTCAATTCGTGAACATTCGCATCGATTGGAAGGAGACACCTGGAGCTCGTGTCTTCAAAGTAGATCTTCTAGGAATCAATAAAGAAGAATTGAAAGTTGAGGTTGAAGATGGGAGGGTTTTACAGATAAGTGGAGAGAGAAACAAAGAGAAGGAAGAGAAGAACGATCAGTGGCACCGCATTGAACGTAGTAGTGCTAAATTCCTCTGTCAATTTCAATTGCCTGAGAATGCTAAAGTGGATGAGGTGAGGGCAGCAATGGAAAATAGGGTTTTAACTGTGACTGTACCTAAAGTGCAGGAAGTGAAGAAACCTGAGGTTAAGGCTATCGAAATCTCTGGTTAATTATGTAGACCGTAGATTCTACAAATGATTTTGGATCAGGGCACCGACAACCTGCACAGGAAGAAACGCAAATCGAACGCGAAGATTTCTTGGCGCCGGGGTGGTGCCGGCCTAAGGGTCTCCGACGGTCTAGTTAGTTAAACTTGGATAAATAAGTAAAAGGAAAACAAGAAGAGGCGAAAGGATCTATGTCAATTATCTCTGAAGACCATGGCCGGGAGAGATGGAAGATGGGGTATTAGTCGTTCAGTCCCTGCCCTACGGATATATTCCCTCCGGAGAAGGTTAGTTGTGAGAATAATCATTCCGAAGTTGTGGAGAGCCTTTTTTTAAGAGTATGAGAGAGTGTGCGAGAGCCCCCTTTACAATCTGTCTCCATCTCTCTTTATAGAAGGGGGATCCAGATTAGTCATCCTGGGATCTCGAGATACGTTACCCAGATCTCAGGAAGATATTATGGGGTTGAGAGGACTGAGCTCTGATTTAAACCCGTCAACCTTAAGGAAGATATTATGATGGTTGAGGAGTCTTACATGGAGTGAGCTCCTCGTTTGAACTTGTTAACCCTTATCTTCTTTTGAATGTTGGACCATAGAGACTGATCTTGGGTTAATGGGCTCTTGAGCCTGGTAAAAGGTGTTAGCCTTTTGGTTAATGGGCCATTAAACATGTCAGCGAATTTTTGCCACTATAGTTTGTCCCCCACTCTCTAAGTCAAGAGTTCTTGAGTTAGAGAGTGACAATCGACCATTGTGATTGAGTGAAAACTTCTCTGCCCAATAATTCGAAGTAGTCGACCCCTCATGTCGACTGCGAGGTTCAGCAGGTGACGTTGTTCCTACCCTAGGGGCAGTTAAGATGTATAGAAGCAGTCGATCGACCACAGAAGTCGACTGGGGTTTTGAGAGCAATCAACCATGGGGTCGATTGGAGCAATCGACCATGAGGTAGGATGTGATGTTTCGACATGGTCGAATCATGGGTTGGCGAAAATTTAGGCACCTGGTGCCTAACAGTAGTCGACCATGAGGCCGTCCGCAAAGATGTTTGGCCCTTGGAGCCTGATTACAATCGACTAAGGTTGTTGACTGCAACCTTAGACACATGATGCCTATAAGCAGTCGACCACTGACGTCGACTGTTAGTTTTAGGCACGTGGTGCCGGGAAGCGGCCGACTATTAAGGTCAAGTGAGAGCCCTAGCTGGGATCTGTATGAGCGCTGTCTTGCAGGGGTTCCAGTCGGCTTTGTCTTATGGTTCGAATTAGTTTGAAGTTGGAAAGTCTAGGAAGGTGGTAACCGCTCAGTACTTGAACGCGTGGCACTTCCCCATTCGTCCTGTAGGTGTGGCATGCGAAACGACTCGCTGCCAGACTGTGAGGGCGGCTTTTCGTAAGCCATGCCCATCGGAACGTTGACACTTGTCCTCCACTTTTAAAGATGTGTTTCCTTAAATAGGATTGTGCCCTTTCCTTCCTCTTCACTTAGCATTTTCTCAGAGAAGAAAGAAAAAGAAAAACTAGAGTTTTTCAAAAGCCTTCGCAATTTCCCCTGGTCCGGCGGTTTTCCTGGTGAGTTGTTTCTTGTTTTCTTCTTCTTTCTTACTTTTCCTCTTATTTTCTTCTGAAAACCTTTTCTTTTTCTTAAAACCTCTCCTTTCTTCGTTGTGGATTTTGAGGTTTTTGCAGCGAGAAAACCCCAAGCTCCATACCAATCCTAATTCAAACTTTTTTCTTTTATTGTTTCGAAGGTTCTTCTCATCTTTCTTCTTTTCTTTGAAGGGTTTGTTGTCTTTGTTTTTTTTTTTTGGTTTTCTAGTTTTCCCTATTTGCGGGGTCTTGCTTTTCGTCGGGTTTTGGTCTTGGTCACAGTTTTGCCGGCGATAACCAGAGTTTTTCCGGCAAGGGTAATACTTGGGACTGTCGATTCTTTTCCCCCCTTTTCCTTTTTAAGTTGCCTCCACTACCATGCTTGTCGACTTTGAGTCAAGTTCGTCCAGCGACAGTCGACTAGATATGTCGACTGCGAACTCTACGTCACCTGTAACTAGGGCTGAGGATGTAACCATCGCCGAGCCTACTCTTGTATTCTTCTAGGAGAGCCTTTTGCAGCCAACTAGGGTAGTTGAAAGGGTCGAGTCGGAAGCGGTATTAAGAACTGGTCATCCAGATTTTGACCTGATGGAGGCCGCAGTCGACTGCAGGGGGGATGGGCCTAATGAGGAAATGGACGTCGACTCCGACGGGTGTAGGTCGACCCCAAGACATCTTGCCCAATAACCCAAGATCGAAGCTTGAATCGTCTGATTTGACTCGACTGCGCCTGACCTATCGTATTCCAGAGTTGATACAGTTGAGGATTCTAAAGGGACACGAACATGTCGACTGGGAAGTTCCAAGTTGGACCTTCCTTTACGAGGTATCCTTTGCTCAAGGACTCCGTCTGCCGATCCCGAAGCTGGTCCAGGAGATCCTTGCCCATTTTGAGATTGCACCGAGCCAGCTAATGCCGAACGGCTAGAGACTGATACTCGGACTCGAGGCACTGGACGAACAACGAGGGATAGTTGTTGGCTTGCAAGAGGTGTTGTACTCCTATTACTTGAAGGAGCACGACAAGGAGAAAGGCCGCTATCAGTTCATGCTTCGAACTGGTCGAGAGCATTTGGTGAGCCGTCTGACCACTAACGACTGCAACTGGAAAGAAGGCTATTTCTTGGCGAGGGGTCGACTGGTCTTCGGGTTGATTCTAGAGTCGGACATTCCATATTCTTGGCGTGTGTTAGGTAAGATTTCAATAGTAGTGCCTTACATCGTTGTCGACTGAAATCTTATTTGCTATTTTCCTTTATAGGGCGGAAATTCAACCAAAACCCAGTGCACAGTTCAGCAGTCGTTGAGCGGACAAGTTAAATTCTTGCTATCTCCGAAGTCGACCGAGATTAGAGAAATCTTTTATCGGACGAGCGCCTTTCTTCAAGCCGATTGTGGTCGGAGTCGACCAAGGATCTAGAAGGTACCCCTTTCCCTCGAGCAGTCAGTGCGCTATTTATCATACTTATCGTTAGAGCGCTCGAGCTGCTGGGGTACGAATTCTCATTAATCAAGCCTGTAACCCCTCGGCAACGGGTCTTTGCAGACTACCAAATGACGAAGGCCTTTCAAATTCCATCGACTGAAGAGGCTGCAACTCGGGCGCGCTCGAGGCTGCTCAAGAAGAAGAAGTCGACCACGAAGCAGCAGGCCGAACCTCCATTGAAATAGTCGAAGGTAGCTTTTCGCCACCACCTTCCCAGCCCCTTGTGGAGTCGAGCCCGGTAGTAGGTAAGAGGCGAATGGTCAAATCTGTCGACCTTGTTGAGGAAGCCATCACGTTGTCATTTCCGAACGACATTTATGTCTACTCTGACCCTGCTGCTATAAAGGGGTCGGTAGAGAAATTGCTCTTCCCTGCGGATGAGTCCCGACTCAAGGAACTCGGCTCGACTGCGGCCTCTGACTATGGAGTTGTGGAAGCTTTCAAGGTAACATATTTTATTTCTTGCCAACTACATCACTCTTGGGATCTAACTCTTGTTTTTTCATTTTGCAGTCTCTCCAAAGTATGCTTTTCCTCCGGTCAGACAATGTGGCACTCGACCGGAAGGTTAGGACTCTGCAGTCGACTAATCACATGCTGCGAAATGAATGTGAGCAGTTGAAGACTGCCGAGTCTGAGAAGTCGTTTGCTTTGGCCGAATCTGAAAAGTCCCGTGCCTTTATTGAGGCCAAGAAGAAGCTTCTTATGGATGAGAAGAACCAACTGCAGGCCGACCTGGAAGTCGAACGAGCGAAGAACGCGAGTCTTCTCGAGCAGCTAGAGTCCGTGGCTCTAGACTCTATTTTGAAGACTAATGCAGAGCTAATGAAAGAGTTCAAGGCCAGAAAGAGTGTCGATTGGCATCCTGACGAGGACATCGCGCTCTACCACCGAGCCCGCCCTGAAGGAGCCACTCGCAATTGCTAGAGGGGTCGAGCCTTCGATTGTGGATGCTGAAGCTCCGGATGCGTAAATTCAAATTTTTTTTTATTTTATTTTTTTTTAAGTGTTAAACTTTTGTAACCCACTTGGTGGTACTTGGATATTAATACAACACCTGGTTTTATCTCTTGCTTTCATTTTATCATCTTGTCGATCACGTCGAGCGGTCGAGTGCATCTGACTTCACTAATATGTACATGGGAATTCTCTCTTTCTTTTTTTTTTTTAAAATGACCCGCCAACTGCGGCCATGCATTTAATAACCTATTTCTGTCGAATACTAGGCCTTCAAATTGTTACCATAATAGTAAATTTAATAATACGGATGCACATAATATATTTTGTTGACTGCACATTTTTTCGATTACCTTTTTTCAAAACAAGAGTCTCCTTCATTTTTCACAGTCGATAGTCGTGTCGAGTACGATATCGAGATTGTTTAGCTCTCGATAATTGATGTCGAGTGCGGGTATACTTATGCTTGTGGTATCCCTTTTGATCTTAACAGGTAGCTTGATCGAGTGGTACATTCCTTGTCGAGTGCTTGACGTTGGATCTGCAATTTCAAGGTTAGGGTGGCCGATGGCATTGCCATCGGCCCTTCAATGCTTAAGTCAGTAAAGTACTTTGAATTAAATGGAGTGAAAAAGTTTTAAGTTTAAGATAATACTGTGCCTTCCTTCGTAACTTTCGAATGCTGTTGTGTTTAGTGACGCTCTGCATAAAAACAGATTAGGGTAGCCATCGGCCCTCCGATGCTTAAGTTAGTATTACTTTCAAGGAAAGTTGTAAAGTAAAAATGAAAGTGTCTCAGAAATGGTACGACTTTAAGTTAATAGCGTTCCAGCTATTTTTTACTGGCTCTCCATTCGCCCTGCACAGCTTGTAGGCTCCATTCCCTACCACTCTTGTTATTTGGTATGGTCCCTCCCACGTTGGGGCCAACTTTCCTGCTCATTTTTCCTTGGTATTTTGGAATACCCTGCGTAGGACCCAATCTCCTTCGCCGAATGCTCTTGTTCGGACGTTTTTATTGAAATGTCGAGCAATCCTTCTCTAGTAGGCTGTCATTCTGTCGAGCTCCCACTCCCTCATTTCGTTGACTGTATCGAGTTGGTCATTAAGTGCTGCCTGATTTTCCACCTCCTCAGTGTACTAATATCTCGCAGAAGTGAGTCCTACTTCCACAGGAATTACTGCTTCCGTCCCGTAGGTGAGTGCAAATGGAGTCTCACCTGTTGCGGTCCTTGCAGTCGTTCGATACGACCACAGTACTCCTGGCAGCTCGTCTGCCCAATTTCCCTTAGCTTGCTCGAGTCTTTTCTTCAAGGTTTTGATTGCTGTCTTGTTGGTCGATTTGGCCTGCCCGTTCGACTGCGGATACCTCGGGGTCGAGAAGTTCAACTTGATCTTCCAAGTGTCACAGAATCCTTTAAAATCACTGCTGATGAACTGGGACCCGTTGTCAGTGACGATCTCTCTTGGGACACCGAATCGACATATGACATTTCTCCAGATAAAGTTCTTCACTTCTCTATCTCTGACTTGTGCAAATGTTTCAGCTTCGACCCACTTTGTGAAGTAGTCTGTGACTGCGAGTATGTAAACCCTGGACCCTGAAGCCTTGGGTAGGGTTCTGACAATATGTATTCCACACTTCATGAAAGGCCATGGTGAGAGGATTGGATTCAACATCTCTGGTGGTTAGTGAGAAACTTGGGCGTACCTTTGACACTTATCACATTTCTTTACGTACTCGACCGAGTCGATCCTCATAGTCAGCCAGTAGTATCTGGAGGTAAGTGCCCTACTGGTCAGATTTCTGGCTCTTGAATGATTTCCGCACTCTCTTTTGTAAAGCTCGGCAAGTACGTACTCTGCTTCTTCGGGCATGATACATCTCAAAAGGGGTCCAGAGAATGACCACCTGTAGAGTTTTTCTCATGAACAGTGAACCTTGCCGCTTTGACTCGCAGTCGACGTGCTTCATTTCGGTCGACTGGCAGCTCCCCTTTTAGAATGTAGGCTATTATGGGCGTCATCCTGTTAGCGTCAAGAGTCACGGCTTTGACCTCTTTATTTGCAGACTTCCACATAGAGGGCTAATGGAGATAAGTGACTAGAATGTTGATGGGCTTTGCTGATTGGATTGTGGATCCCAAATTTGCTAAGGCATCAGCATGGTTGTACTCTAGTCGAGGGACCTGCACAATTATGGACTTGTTAAACATCAAAAGTAACTCTTTTACCTGGGCAAGGTAGGCTGCCATTTTTGGTTCCTTAGCTTGGTAGGTTCCTTGTAGCTGATTGACTACTAGTTGTGAATCCAAGTTGATCGATATTTGCCGAACTCCAATTTCTTTTGCCAGACTTAACCCGGCGATGAGTGCCTCGTATTCCGCTTCATTGTTCGTCGCTTTGAATCCGCACCGGACGGATCGTTGGATGATGTCACCTTCTGGTGAGGTGAACACTATTCCCAGACCACTACCTTTTGCGTTGCTCGACCCATCGACCGAAAGCTTCTATTCCCTTGTGCCATATGAATGCATACATAATAGTTTCTTCTCCGCCTGCTCCTGGATGTTAGGTGTGAAGTCTGCTATAAATTCGGCCAAGGCTTGTGACTTGATTGCATTACGAGGCTGGTAGTTGATGTCATGCTCACTAAGTTCGACCGCCCACTTCGTTAATCGACCTGATAACTCCGGCTTATGTAGTATGCTGCGTAAGGGGTATGTTGTGAGGACTGTAATGCTATGACTTTGAAAGTAGGGTCTTAGCTTTCTAGCTGCCGTCACCAATGCTAGTGCCAATTCTCGAGCTGACAGTACCATGTTTCTGCATCAAGTGGGCTCTTGCTGATGTAGTAGACTGGGTACTGTTTCCTCTCCTCTTCCTTTACTAACACTGCACTGACTGCTGCTTCCGATACGGCTATGTACAGGTAAAGTGTTTCTCCTTCCTTGGGTTTTGAAAGGAGAGGGGGTGAAATTAAGTACTGCTTCAACTGTTGTAGTGCTTCCTCGCTTGCTGAGTCCACTCGAAATCATTCGTCTTGCGTAGAGTGGAGAAGAATGGTTGGCACTTCTCTGATACTCTCAAAATGAACCTGCTAAGGGCTGCTATCCTTTCAGTTAGTTTCTGAACTTCTCTGACGTTCCTGGGGGATTGAATTCCCCTGATGGACCGAATCTGCTCGGGGTTGGCTTCGATACCTCTTTGTATGACCAAGTACCCAAGGAACTTTCATGAAGAGTCACCAAAAGAGTATTTACAAGGATTATGTTTCATATTGTATTTTCTAAGTACATTGAAAGCCTGATGCAGGTGATCAAGGTGTTAGTCTGCCACAATCGATTTGACCAGCATGTCATCGATGTAGACCTCCATTGTCTTTCCTAGCGTACTGGAAAACTTTCTGTTGACGAGTCTCTGGTATGTTGCTCCCGCATTCTTCAACCCGAATGGCATTACTTTGTAATAAAAAGTCCCTCTTTCAGTTACAAACGCGGTCTTTTCCTGGTCGTCCGTGTGCATAAGGATTTGGTTGTATCCTGAATATGAGTCCATGAAACTGAGCAGTTCATACCCGGCAGTAGCATCGACCATCATGTCAATGTGTGGAAGGGCAAAGGAATCTTTCGGACATGCCTTGTTTAGGTCTGTAAAGTTGATACGGACTCTCTACTTTCCATTCTTCTTTCTGACGACGATGACGTTGGCTAGCCATTCTAGATATTTGACTTCTCTGACTGACCCAATGTCGATCAACTTTTGGATCTCTTCATTAATGATACGATTGCGTTCCGGTGCGAATTTCCTTTTCTTCTGTTTAATAGGTGTGTAGGCTGGATCAACATGCAATTGGTGCGTAATAATGCTGGGGTCAATTCCAGTCATGTCAGCATGGGACCAGGCGAAGCAGTCGTGGTGCTGCTTCAGGAAGTCGATTAACTATGATCGGATCGTCGGGTCCAGTTTACTCCCAATCCTCACCGTGCGGTCTTCACTGTCTGGATGGATCTGCACCTCGTCGAGCTGCTCTTCCTGGGGTTTGGTCGTGTAGTCGACTGTCGACTGCTGTTGTAGTTGCTATGCTGTCGCCGGCTTTCCTTTGAAGCTACTGGAGTAACACTACCTTGACATCTGTTGAATTCCTTCTATCTCTTTTACACCCCACTGAGTCGGGAAGCGGATTACTTGATGATAGATTGAAGGGACGGCTCGCAACTCGTGTATCCAGGGACGTCCGAGGATAACATTGTAGGCTGAAGGACTATCGACCGCTAAGAACTTTGTGTTCAAGTTGACCCCATCAGCGTAGACTGAGAGTGAGATCTCTCCAACGGTATGCTTCTGCTGTCCTCTGAAGCCAATGAGGACCGTTGTTCGTTTAACGATCTGAGATTCGTCAATCCCCATTTCCCTAAGTGTACTCAGAAACAAAACATTAGCGGTGCTTCCGTTATCCACGAGAACTCGTTTAATAAGGCAGTTAGCAATAAAGATAGAGATCACCAGTGCATCGTGATGAGGATTGATTAGCTCGGCTGCTTCAGAGTCTACAAAGCTCAAAGTTTGGTCGTATGCGAGAGGAGTTTGTCGCCTAACATGAGCCACTGGGCAGACTGCCCCTCTGACATGTCGCTTTGCGGCTGAATAAGTGACTCCGCTGACTTCGGATCCCCCGGTGATCACATTGATGATTTTCCTCGGCTACGGAGGTTTAGGAGGTGATCCATTCCTCTTCTCAGTTTGGTTTTCGTCTCTAGCCACAGTTGTAACCCGAGCTTTGTCGGACAAAAAGTCTTTGAGGTGACCCCTTTTTAGGAGCTCTGCAACTTCCAGCCTCAGGGCGATGCAGTCGGTTGTGTTATGACTGTGGTCCCCATGGAACTCGCACCATTTGCTCGTATCTCTCTTGTCATTTGCAAATTTGTACTTTTTCGGCCATCTAACTGAATTTCCCATCCCTTTCATCACCGCAACAACTTGTTCTGGTTCGATGTTCAGGTTGTAGGGCGAGATTGGTTGTCTGTTACCACGGTCTTGCGATCCGTTTTGTCGTCTTTTCTGCTGTTTCTACCGTCGACATCTGTCCTGCCGTAGGACCTATTTGCTTCGTCTTCTTCCCACTTTATCTGGGCCCATGCCTTCACCAGCACATCTTCCATTGTTCTACACGGGTACTTGGTTAACTCCTTGTATAGATCAGAGTCTGTGAGTAGGCCTTTCCTGAAGGCTCTAATGGCAGTGTCAATATTGCAAGAAGGAATGGAAACTTTCTCTCTGTTGAATCGTCCGACGTAATCTCGGAGTTTTCCTCCTTTTTTCTGCTTGACACAGTAAAGATCGTCTGAATGCTTCTCCAGTTTCCTGCTGCTAGCGAAATGCACGACAAAAACATCCGTGAGTTGAGCAAAGGAAGAAATAGAATTATTAAGTAGATTTGTATACCATTGTTGGGCCGGGCCTATCAAGCTAGATCTGAACCCCTTACATATGCACGCTTCACGAAGGTCATTTGGAATCGCCGCTGTAAACATTCGCTGTCTGTACTGGGCAATATGATCATCCAGATCCGTTGTTCCATCGTAGAGCTTCATGTTCGGTAGACTGAACTTCCTTGGCATTTCGATTAGTGCGATCTCATCGACGAAAGGTGAGTCGGCGTAGCTACTCGACAGGCTCTTTTTGATTGGAGCAGGGACACCTGGGATTCTACTGATGAGGGCTTCCATCTGGGCCAGCCTTAAGGCGATGTCGCGGTCATGTATTCCTCCAGTCGACGTATGAGTACTGACCCATTGGTCATGATCTATCGCAGTCGGCTGGAGCGCAGTCGACTGTAAGTGTCGACTGCAAATGGCATCGCCACTTTCTGCAATGAGGTTCGGCTGACCATTTGGTGTCGATCGCTGACTGGGATCGATGATAGTGCTTCTTGTTCTCGTGACTGTTCGGCCATAACCGTCTGCTGCGGATCCACGTCTGTCATCTGAGTCTCACCGTTGATTGTGGATTGCTCTTGTCGATGAACTGATGGTCCAACGTGAGTTCGATCTAACGGTTGCATTGGATTAACTGGTTCTCTGAATCGGACTTGGGATTGCCTAGTGGTTAGATCCAATGGTGAGCCTAGCCTTTCACGAAGCACTTGATTTTCTTCTCTCATGGCTGCATTTTCTGCTTCAAGGACGAGCAGCCTCGCGATGGTAGGATCTGTTGGTTGAGCCATGTGTGTGTTAGGTTGCGCGTTGACATCAACTTCACCTTCTTCCAATTGTCCGGCCACAATCGGATTGTGAGTTTTGTTGATTGATTCGTGCAGTTAGATTTCTTCCCCGGATTATGATTGCCGAGGCCCCACGGTGGGAGCCAAATTGTAGACCTTAGATTCTACAAATGATTTTGGATCAGGGCACCGACAACCTGCACAGGAAGAAACGCAAATCGAACGTGAAGATTCCTTGGCGCCGGGGTGGTGCAGGCCTAAGGGTCTCCGATGGTCTAGTTAGTTAAACTTGGATAAACAAGTAAAAGGAAAACAAGAAGAGGCGAGAGGATCTATATCACCTATCTCTGAAGACCGTGGCCGGGAGAGATGAAAGATGGGGTACTAGTCGTTCAGTCCCTGCCCTGCGGATGTATTCCCTCCGAAGAAGGTTAGTTGTGAGAATGATCGTTCTGATGTTGTGGAGAGCCTTTTTTTTTAAGAGTGTGAGAGAGTGTGCGAGAGCCCCCTTTATAATTTGTCTCCATCTCCCTTTATAGAAGGGGGATCCAGATCAGTCATCCTGGGATCTCGGGATACTTTACCCAGATCTCAGGAAGATATTTTGTGGTTGAGAGGACTGAGCTCTGATTTAAACCCGTCAACCTTAAGGAAGATATTATGACGGTTGAGGAGTCTTACGTGGAGTGAGCTCCTCGTTTGAACTTGTCAACCCTTATCTTCTTTTGAATGTTGGACCATAGAGACTGATCTTGGGCTAATGGGCTCTTGGGCCTGGTAAAAGGTGCTAGCCTTTTGGTTAATGGGCCATTAAACCTGTCAGCGAATTTTTGCCACTACAAATTACAAGCAATATAACTAGTCAAGAACGTTTGTTGTTTGTGAATTTGCAACGTCATAAAGTGAATATAAAGGAATGAATTAAAAATTTGTGTGAATTGAGAGAATGTTTAGTTTGTTTGTTTTGTTTTAGAATAAGTTTGCGAAGATGTTGTTTCAATTGTGTATCGTACCTAGTTGAATTATTTAATAATAATAATATAAAAGAGCGATTATTGCACCCCTCGTTAGGGAGCCCAATAAAGGCCCCTCTATCTGCCCCCTTCATTAATTTGGAATAAAAGGTTAGATTTTGCGATGACCTGGCACATAAGAGAAATTAACTTCAATGTATCGGCTTTAAAATATGTCTATAGTTGTTGATGTTTCTCATCCCTACCACTGAATTACTCCGCAAGTTTTGGGAGTTTTTTTTCTCCTTCTCCGTCGACATCTCACCGCTGCTACCACCGTCGATGAACAAAATTTCCCCAAATACAACAACCACCATCACCACCACCCTAACCCCAAAAAGCGCAACTAGAACCACTGTAACCCCAAAAAGCGCAACCACCATTATTGGAGATGGTAAAGTCACCACCACCATCGGCCGTCGAGTGTACACTCCTCTACAGTTCCGAATTTCTAATCCCCCAATTTCCTTTCACGTCTTCTTCTCTCCCATCATTTCTTCTTTCTATCAGCCCTTCAAACCCTTCTCGCCACCAAATCCCCAAAACATTTGAAAAAACTACAATCAACCTCTTTACAACTTCTCAACGTCCATCAACCTTAATCTCATCCTCGATCCTCTCATCAGATTATTAAATTAAAAGTCAACTAACCCATTTTCCCAAAATCAACCACCACCATTAGGCTCTGTTTCAGACTTCCACTGGAATTTTGGTGGATTAGTTCGACGGAAACACCAAATAAATACAAATCAAACATGAAATTAAGGAAAGATTCAGATCAGTTAAAACTAAATTTCCAAAATTTCAAAATTCCTGCAAATCTAGAAGAAATGCTTAAAATTAAGACACCATACGAGTTGTCAATCACGATTACGAGATAATAGATCTAAAGAAGAACCCAATAAATCTGAAATTAAAGATTTTCTACAGTGGCAGTGGAGGTTTCTGTAGTGGCGGTGGAGGTTAAAGTAGTGGTGATAGAGGTTGCCGGGAAGGAGTTCGGTATCGATGAGGGAATGGTTTCTGTGATTTGTTACTAGTCAATTGTGCAGTATGGTGTAGCAGTTGACATTATCTTCTTGCTTTTTCAAACCAATAAATTGAAAAAATAGTTAAACCCAATTTCTCTTCTATTGGTTATCGCAAAATCTACCCGTTTATTTAATGTTAATGATGGACTAGATGGAGGGGCCTTTATTGGGCTCCCTAGCAAGGAGTGCAATAACCGCTCTCATAATGTAAAGTGTATTCACAAATATTTATTTAGTTTGGATCAATATTTGTTAGGGAATTTATTTATCATTTATGAGAAAAACTCCAGATCGTGGAACCTACACTTTTTTAAAAAGAAAAATAAAATAAACTAATGACTATTATAAAGAGGAAGAATCAGTGGCACACATTTTTTACACTGCCCCTTCCCTTAGAAAATTTGGTTTGATCTCCTCTCCTGCTTAGAAGAGAAATGAATGGTGTTGGGTATATGCGACAACTTGCTGAAATCTGGCCCGATATATGGAAAGGGAAATCAGAAACTAGGATGGTGATCCTAAAATTCCTACGGGCTGCTATCTGTTGGTGTCTAGAAACACACTCAACAGAATTTTCAAAGACAAGGTGATGTCATCTCATTCGACCTGAATTGAAATTTAGGGTCTCATTGCAAAATAGATATCAGCCTTCTTCCCACATATCAAAGTCATATTTCAACAACGGATTTTCTTTTGGGATTCTGTACTGGATGCACATTGAATTGTTTCTGTTCACTTATTTGTAATTAGCTTATGGTTTCGGGATTTAATTTTGTGGATCTGATTAATTTTGAATCTACTTGTTTGGGATTCGACTAATTTTGGATCCATTTCAGTTCCACCCAACGGATACCTATAGGTACCCAGTTTTGTATAAATTTTAAGATTTTATAGTTTAATCTATTATACAAAGGTTTTTGAGTTCTCTCTTTTTTAATTTATTGGGTTATTTAGTATTAGGGTCCCAGAAATAGTTGGATATTAGGCTCAAGGTCCTGAATACGTCCAGCTTTGAGTTTGGGTCCTGAGATGACGGTTGACCCAGTTGACTGTCCAAAAAGTTGGACATACGTCAAAAGACCTTTGTGAAAAGTTTGTAATACCCTTAGCAATATAATAAAAGACTGGCGTACCCAACTGTCTATTTCCTCCGTTAAAACCATTCACACGTGCAAACCACATGTATTGTTGATGATGAAATGCAACAATCCAACGATTTGGATTAGATTATCCCAAAGAAAAGTAAAAATGGCACAACCCATCGAACTAAACCAGATGGCTGGATTTCTTTACCGGAGTTCTTCTACGAAGGAATCTGAGGGGTCAAATAGAAATCGTACGATGCAGATGAAGTTTCGACGAGTGGTTCGGATGATGATGATGAGGAGGAGGAGGATGATAGGAGGATTCCAACGATTTGAAGGATGAAACAGAGGATGCCTTTAAAAATGGAGACAGATTGGGCTGTGTTCACTAGGATAATACAGAGGAATCCTTCAGCTGGAGCAGAAATGCTTGAGAGACCCATCTTCAAACAAACAAAGGACGTACGTACTGGAAATTTTGTAGTTTGAGAATTCTGTGAATCAAGGAAAACAAAGAAATCAAATTTCAAAACTGATTGGCCTGATCAAGGCTCAAAGTAGTGTGTATTATATTGCTAAGGGAGAGGGGGAGAAAGAGAGAGAAAGTGAGAAAAAGCCTGTAAATTTTAGGTTAATAGAGGTTTTGGGTTTAGGGAGTGGTTTTAGGGTGACAGCGGTTTTAATTGATTAGTAGGTGGTTTTGGGTTTAGAGAGTGGTTTTAGGTTGATGGAGGTTTTGGGTTTATAGAATGATTTTAGGTTGATGGCGGTGTTAATTTAGATTAGTGGGTGGTTTTGGGTTTAGATAGTGGTTTTAAATTGATGGAGGTTTTAGGTTTGGAGAGTGGTTTTAAATTGATGGAATCCGAAGTGTTCCAAGGAGAGTCAGGGTGTGCATTGCACGCAAGAGGAATGACGATGAAGATCCCAAGGAAGAGCTATACTCGCTTGTCACTGTTGCAGAAATCCCAGCAGAGGGTCTCAAGGGATTAGGCACAAAGGTCATTGAAGAAGCTGATTGATCCATTTTTGTTTCAAGGCCCTTTTGTTTTACCTTGGTAGGAAAGTTAATTTACAGATTTTGAGAAATTGAAGATTTGAAAACTAGGTCTTTCAGTCTTTGAGATCTTATTTTAGTTGTTCAATATTATCAACATTGGTTTATTACTTTGAGTTGAGTTATTTCCTTGCTATTTCAAAAAAAAAATGTTGTTTATGCTTACCTAAGAGCTAGATCCGGTGGCCATTTCAGATTATATCAGTTTGCAGTATATATTATTACAATATAGATGAGTAGAGAAATGGAAGTGAATGTAGATGGAGGTGATTGAAGAAGATGAAGGAGAACAAGTTTTATAGAGATTTAGCTCGACGGGTCTCCCAATGGCTAATTAATTCACTGCTGTTAGATCATTGATCTATCCTAACCATTGGATCAGTTATTAGTGAAGTCACATGACTTATTGTCCGTGCCTTACTGGCACGTGATAGACGGAACTTTAACCCCGTCACTTAATTCCTTGGATTTATTAATTCAATTAATTATTCAACATTTTTGGACGGTCAATTGGGTCAACCGTCATCTCAGGACCCAGACTCAAAGCTGGACATATCCAAGACCCTGAGCCTAATATCCAACTATTTCTGGGACCCTAATACTAATTAACCCTAATTTATTTATAATGAAAAATAAAAATAAAAGAAACTAATGACTATTATTCAATATATTTCATAATAAAATAGATTTTATGATTGAATATAACACGAAAATACAAAATACAAATACTTTGTATGTGAAAAAAAAACTGAAAATGGGTATTTAACATGCATGGTGAGATTATTATTTTCGATGAATTATTCCTATATAAGTGTTATATATGGAGAGAGATATAATTCATTGGTGAATGTTTTGTTCGTAGTCTAGATAACTACACGTTATTGGGAAGACTATAATATACTAAAGTCAATCACGTAAGTGATGTGATGTATCTCCATCACAGAAGTAGAGACTTCTAGACTTGTATATTGATGTATTTCGAATACATTGAACCGGATCGTCGAAAAATACTTTATATTTCATGTCAGCGTATTTAAAGTATTTTTTACACTACTTTAGATAAAAGTCCTTAATCCTGAGAATATGTATATACCCTGTGTGTAGATTATAATTGTTTTGTTTTGCAAACAGTGAGGTCAATCGACGAAAACGTGATCCAATATTCTGAGCAAAATGGATGACTATGATCTCATAGTAGGATTATAATATTTAACATGGAATCCACTTCAGAGATATTCACTTAAGTCAATGCATGTAATATTATTCTAAACTGGCCAGTGATCTTCTAAAATATTTAGAAGATTATTAGAATAAATATTGTATTAATGCATTTGATAGTTAAGGGTAAATAAGTAATCACCCTAATGGTGCTGACTTGTAAATGTTATAAAACCCGAGGATTTTTGAGAATATTAGAAACTGAGGAGGTACTGTTTTACAAATTAAGTAGTGGAAGGGTTTTATAATAATTCCACAAAATCTGGAGGGTTCAATTACAAGTCCTTGGTGGACCAACTTGTAATTATTATTTTAGTTCCTAAATTTATAAGAGTTATAAAAGAATTAGGAACCTAAATAATTAGCTAGATTTTAGTGGGACCCAGTTTAGATCTAATTAGGAGTTGTAGTAGGGTTAGGTTGGCCTCCCTTATATATACATAAGGGAGGGACGACTTTTGGATGCCCACCTATACCAAAAATCGTTGGCTCCTCCCTCTCCCTCTCCATTAATCCTAATTACTTCTAAACATCCAAAAACCCTAGCCTCCATTAATACAAATACTAGGGTTTAGTTTTGAGGAAGAAGGAGAACCAATATTGAAGATCCGTTCTGGTGGATTGAAGCGGATAGATGAGAACTTCAAAATAGTGTCTTCATCAATCACGCTTCAAAGGTAACAATTCCTCCAACCTTCTTAAGATTCCTAACAACGATTAAGAATAAATAGGGATCTAGGTAAAGTTTTAAACTTATTTTATTCCGCTGCAGTTTAATTTTAAAAACCTAGGATCCCTAACATATCCATAGCTCTGTCGCACTAAGAGTAACTCCAATCCAATACTCTATTTGGAAGAGTAAAAAGTAATATTTGGAGTGAATGCTGAGTTGGAGGAGCTCTAAAATAGAGTAGCACTTCAACCACAAAACTCTATATTGATTATTGGGACTTAAAATGCCATTTTACGATTTGATTTTATATTTATATTCTTATACAATTTATAATACTTCTTATTTACCCTCTGCTTACACTCACTTGTGAGTCGCTATGGATATGATCTAAGAAATAATGATGTATTATATTACTACCACCACAATCATACATCATCATCATAGTAGATAATTTTTGAAATACAACATACTAGTTAAAAAAATCACAAGAAATAAAACAAACTGCTTGGAGATGTGAAAAAAAACAGAATAATGTTTATTTTCCTTAAAGTATGTTGCAATGTTTCATTTAAATTTGAGGTTATGTTTTTTTTAATTAATTAATGTATCTTTTTCGTAATGTATGTTTCATTTAATTCTCAATGCAAGTCAGTGGCATTTTCGTATTTAGCTAATAGTTATTTCTAATGTTCGAACACTACTAATACTTCTAATAATAATAATAAGGTGATCTTCTCATGATCATCCTAAAAAAAAAAGTCTGAATAATTTTCATGTGCCCTAGTGAATAAGTGTAGAAGAGGTGTAAACTCAAAGAGGGCTAAATAAATAAGTTATTATTTTTCCACCCAAAGGACACAGGGCCGTCTCTGAGATTTGGGGGCCCGAGGCAAACTTATAAAATGGGGCCCTTATATATTAATAGTAAAAATTAGTAAATGTTAAAAAAAAATTAACTATCTCAAAACAATTTGTGAGGCACAATTAATATAGTTCTTGTATGAGATCCAAACTAATGTCAATGCAACAATACCTACAATCATACCCTAAAAATTTTCCTGGTAATGAAGCCACTCAAAAAAAATAAAGAAGAGCATGATCACTTAAATGTTGTTCTTCTAGCATTATTTGCTGCAAAATCACCAATTATGCTAGCATAAATTTTTTTTGATGGGATTATACTAGCATAATCAAGCTTTACTACTGACCAAAATTTTTAGGAGAGAAAGAGTCAAAGAGAGAATATTTGGGCTTTTTAGTTTCACCTGAATGAAGAGTTCCGCTTTCTCTATCTGCTAGGTTTGATCGCATGAGAAAGAGAGAGACTTGAGAAGTAGAAGATGAAATAATGAACGAAATGGAAGAAGGGGCCCAATTTTTATATTCACTTGGGAGTAATTTTATAAAAATATTTTCACTTGGGTGTAATTTTAGGTTTCAACAAACAAACTAATGGGCCCAATTTTGTGTTCATTTTGGTGTAATATTTTAAAAATATTTTCATTTGGGTGTAATTTTGAGTTTTGATAAACAAATTAATGGGCCCAATTTTTATGTTCACTTGAGGGTAATTTTGTTAAAATGTTTTCATTTGGGTATAATTTTGAGTTTGAACAAACAAACTAATGAATTTTTTTTTAATACAACATATAATATAAAGTATATAATATTTTAGGGCCCTTCAAAGGTGGGGGCCCAAGGCGGCCGCCTTGGTCGCCTTGGGCCAAAGCCGGCCCTGAAAGGACATTTGGTAGATTGTTAATTGGGGAGTGAAAATAAAATTCTAGTATAATACTTATCTTTTAAATAGGACTCACCATAACGTAAGACTATAATTTTGGAACACATTTCAAATTTGGAGTCAAAATTGGATGAACTCTATTTTTTCTTTCAAAATAGAGAACAGTTGCAGGAGTAATTTTTAGAAAAGTGTTCCATTTCTTCAAAATAGAGTATGATTGGAGATGCATAGGGTCCAATTTCCCACCCTGCCTCTCTGATTTAGCTGCCTCAAAATAGCGTTTTATTTTGACTTACTAGTCTCCATACGCCACGTGGCTAGGGTTTCAACAGAGCGATTACAGATCAGATCCTATTTTAAATTTGATAATATTAATTAATCATATTTATGATTATTATGAATTAATATATTTATTAATTATAATAAATAAATAATAATTAAAAATAAATATTATTTTCTTATATTTATAATTGATATATATAATAATTACTTATAGTAATCAATCATAACAGTTTGTAATTATTAATAATAATATTTATTAATTCATATTAGTTAAAATTATTATCATTATTATTTAATAATTATTAATTATTAATATTAGTTATTAATTATTAATATTAGTTATTAATTATTAATATTAGTTATTAATTACTATTCATTAATATTAATTATTAAAATATAAAGTCCACCATAATCTCACCTATTTTGGTCGAATTTCAAACAAGTCAATTTACACACAAAAGTTCTTCAAAGTCCATCAAAAAGGTAAATCCATCAAAGTCATGGACTTTAAAGTCTACAACCAATAACACATGACTTTGTAAAACTTTTTCAAAGTCTTGAACCAATAACAAATGACTTTGCAAGAGTCCCTCAAAGTTTTGAACCAATGACTTTGAAAGGCTTCTTCAAAGTCACCAATAACACATAATTTTGCCATGGAAGTCCATGAAAGTTGTTATTGAATAACCCCTCTTAAGCCACTAAACAGTTTGAGAGTCCCAGAGGACCCAAACTCCCAGCAGTAGTGCTGTTTGGATCGACCATTTTATAAAAACAATGCCCGACACTTATGTGGCATGGTCACTGCTACATAAGTTGGAAACCCCTTCAAAATAATTTTAAGAGGAAAAAATAGTGGATCCCACCCTACCACATAAGGGTCCGACATGGTTTTTGTAAAATGGCTGGTCAAAAAATCATTTTAGAAATTGGGACTCCTAGTGGCCAAGATTTGAGAGCATCTACTGTTATGATATTATTATTATCACAATATTGGGTTAAAACCCCTTTTTTAGGGGTGGTTTGACGGAGAGGATGAGCTTCTTTTGAGTTGTAAGCACCGTCCCTCTTTTTTTTCATTTTGTAAAGTAGGTCCTTAGTTTATTTTTATTTTTTAACTGACAAATTTTGCATACCTAAACTACTCCTCTTTTAGTTTTAAGTATACAAATTATAATTTGCATAGGTACACCTACAGTGGACATTACCCACAATCCCAACCATGGGTGTAAGTTATTTGTTACTGCCTGGTGCTCCGGGAAGTTATGCAGTCAAACCAGTATATTTTGACATACAATGGCGGGGTCCTGTGTAATGTATACCCTGGCCTTGAGTATACAAACTAATTAATAATTAGTAACATAATTTCTCTCTCTTTCTCTCTCTCAGCTTCTTCAATAACGACAATGGACGATCTCGACAAATAATCTCCTTTACGAAATTCTCAAGCGTCTGCTGCAAAAACAGTTGCCCGATTTATGATTATCAACAAATGATGGTATTCATTGATCTCTGATCCTTTCTTCATAGTTAATCACGCTGGCTGTCAATCTGGAAAAATTACTTTTGGCTTCTTTCACAACTCTTTAAGCGTTGGAAATATTGATCATTTCTCTTTTGATCTCTCTTCACCCACTCAAACTATTTCTTTGGACTTACGTGAAGATCATCAAACATATAGACTAAGCATTCTAGCTACTTGTAATGGCCTTCTTTTGCTTAGGTCTCAACCATTTTGCTCCAATTCAATATATATATGTAACCCAACAACCAAGACAAACCGATGTATCCCAGCTCCAGGTAGTGATAACCACATGTTTGGAATTGGGTTAGCCGTTGACCCAATGACCTTTCAACTGTATAACCGATACAAGGTGGTTGGCCTATATAGATTGCTGAATTATCTAACGTGGCAGTTTAAGATTTTTACACTGGATACTGGGTGTTAGAGATATTCCAAGGAGACGATAAGTTACAGTGAGAAGAGTCAGTTATATAGTCAGGGCTGGATCTGAGATTTTGGGGGCCCAAGGCGAATTCCTGAAAACGGGGCCCTATATACTAATATTGAAACGAAAGTAACTACCTAATTTTTTTATTAAATTACGATAATATAACACATTGCAATAGGATCAACTACAATTAAGTTCTTCTACAATATTCAGATCAAAACCAAAGCCTACTATTATTCCTTAAACACTCTCATAACAATGACGAACTACCCAAGAAAGTAGAGAAAATATAATAACTTAAAGATTATTCTTTTTGCATTTATAGCTGCAAAATGATCAATTAAACTTGCATAATCGAGAATCACTTACTACAGGTCCTCAGTGGTTCAGATTCTAATGAGTGTGTGTTATACTTAATCAATCCTTCATAAGAATTTAAATTTCTTAAGTTGGTGTTATAAAAAATTATAGATATGACATAATTTTATTGAATATGATATAGAGAGGATTTTTAGCTTTCTAGTGTTCGGGTTCTTTTATTATCAAAGAGAACACGCTTTGGTTAAAGATTAAAAAATGGTAGTTTTAGTAAGTTGTTTGGTAGGTTTTTTTTAATTAGGGGTATTTTAACTTATAAAGTAACTTTTAAAGGCATTACTAAAGAGTCTGGTTCCATAAACTATATAGACATCGTTATTCATAGCATCTTTGTGGGGTCCATATGGAGATGACCTAAGAGCTAATTTTTTATAGGGATGTTCTTCTCACCATGTAAATCATTCTCACCAAATATCTTATCATTTTAAAATTACACTGATTGAAAAAAATATACGGCTTATAAAATCACCCTATTTTTTTATGGGGTTAAATTTTTTAAAATGATATGAATTTTGGTGAGAATGATCTAAATAATTAGTAGGATATTTTTATAAAAAAATCAGCCCTTGGATTATGTTCAAGAGGGCCCCACAGGGATCTTGTAAATATAATGTCTGTATAACAATGTCCACGGAACCAGACTCATTGCTAAAAGTGTAGTTTCTCAAAATTAGCAGCCGAGAAATCGGTCTATAGGTATATATATATATATATATATATATATAATTTTTTATGGTAGAATATATATAACTATATAAGGTACATAGAAATTCGGGGGCCCTCAAAATTTGGGGGTCCTAGGCGACCGCCTTCATTGCCTTCTCTCAGATCCGGCTCTGTATATAGTGAGGTTGTTTACTTTCGAGTGGCTGTACATTAGCTCACTGACAAATGAGATATTATTGCGTTCGACGTGGATAAAGAACAGAGTTGGATGATCAAGATACCGAGAACGATCACAAAACTTGTATCTAGACGACAATGGTTTAGTATCACTTGGTATGGAGTTGTAGAGGATCAACTGAATCTAATTGTGGTTAACCATAAGGGAATAGTGAATTGGGTCCTCCGTGATTATGAAAATAAGAAGTGGGAGATGAAGAGACGGTTTAAGAGAATTTGGGAAAAGGACAATACTGTAGGTGTTGGGGAAAATAGGGTCTAGATTAAATTGTGCAGCGGAAACAAATAACTATTTTTCCTTCACAGGATCACATAAGGATGCATGAATTAAAACAATAACTTGAAGATCAAATACATACCGTTTAAACGCTTGCATGTAATCCCAGATCTTCCTCCCACGTTCTGGATCAGTCGTCAAACTCGAAAAGATACAATAACTGTATTTTGGCCATAACTCTCTAACGGTTGATCAGATTCGCCCATATGATAGATATTTTTTGTAGGAAATCGAATTTTCTACAACATTGCATGAAATAGCGAATCTCCAATTCTACTCCGAAGTGCCTCAAAACTCGATTTTAAATTCTGACGGGAATATACTACGAATTTTAGGTTTCTAAAACTATAAAGCTCATAACTTGAATTCTAAATTGGGAGAGAGTTTTAAATACACAAGTTAGGGTAGGCTATCTTATAAACTCTATCTCTATTTATAGAGAAAGACTCTCTTCCTATATCTTTAGCTCCAAGTTAGGTCCATATAGGCCCCACTTACTTAAGCTTTTGATTTATTACTTTGAGGTCCATATATCTCATATAATTCTCAAATAATAAATCTAATTGCAGTTAAGTCCACTAAATAACTGCAACTGAATACTCTCAAGTAAATGAATATTATTCAGAAGCCCTTCA
>MVGT01000792.1:119173-137546 GCA_002174775.1 Macleaya cordata
TTTTTTTTTTTGTTACAAAGAACTGCCATCCTTAACTTAACTATTAATTAAGTTGTTTGATTTTTATGTTCACCAAACAAAATGACCCGTACGTGATTCCGTGAACAGTTATTCTGACTTATGAGTAAATCACTAAGAGGGTGTTTGTTTTTTTCTGAAAAACATGTCTGAATCTGACTCGGGGTCTGAATTAGTCTGAGTCAGATTTCAGCTTGTTTGTTTTTATTTTTTTTGAGAATCTGAGTCATGTACAAGTCAGCAAATTGTCTGAATAGAAGTTAAAATTTTTCAGTAAAGTTGTTGTACTGAATAAGGGGAGGATAGTCTGAGTCGACCCAATTTACAGTTTCGTCCTCTAAATATTTTAAAAATTACGAAAATACCTTCATGTACATAAAAGGTTTTGCCATCTTTTAAACATTTTGAACTCCTTCACCCCAAACCAACTATCTGTATAGTCTCTCTTAATCATCTCTCTTTCTCGTTTTGTGATTGAAACTTCCGTGCAACTCTATAGAACAAGATTTAATTTTAAAGATCTTAGCTCAATCTCTTGATCGGATCATATCTATCCATCCATGAGAATTGCTTGAATCCTAAGGAAATAAAGCTTTAATCAAGAAATCCGAGAGGGATCATCTCATGGGGTTTTTTTAATCAATGGGTTCTGGTCGGTGTTAAACCTCGTTGAAGTTAATCTTGCGATGGGTGGGCAACCAACTAAACAATCGGATCATCTGCTTCATTCTCTTGGATTTCTTCCATTAGCCCTTTTTAATAATAACCAGATATCTTTGAGTGTTTGTTGATTTAAAAATCTTTACTATACTTATAAGATTAATGAGATGAGAGTTGTAAGAGAGAGAGAAGAGAGTAGAAAGTAGAGAGGAAGATATGATCAATCTATAAAAAATAGTATAAATAGGGGCAAAAGTGTCAAAAAATTAGTCAGACATAATTTATTAAAAGAGTTCAGATAAAAAACCAAACAAACTTAAATTCAAACAAGTTAGATCCAGATGATCTCAGATCCAGATCACTCAGGTAGCCTCAGATTCAGATTTCAGATTCAGATTTTAGAAAAAAAAACAAACGCCACCTAAATCTCACCTTAGATAACTCTAAAGCATTCCCGTAATTTTATAGGCAGACCTGTTAGGTTCGACTTGGTCAATTAAGTTTGACCATACAATCACTTCCGGTGGTCCCTATTTTAGACAAATACTTCATCATGCAAAACTTTATCCTACATTTTATGTTAGGTTTTTAAGAACCAAGATACCCTACCTTACCCTACTTCTTTCAACGACACTAGTCAAATTATATTTTTTTTATAAAAAAAAATTAACCAAATCTATTTTTGCATAACATAAAACTATATTTTTTAGTTAGTTTTTTTTTAATCAAGATTGCATCCAAATTCAAATTTGCATGCTTCAAAACTAGGTAACATCAAAAGAGGAAGTGAAGATCTCGACGATTAATTTCCAAACATATAAATTTTGTGAAAATTTGACACTAAAATTGTGCGCAAAAATATTTTTGCACAAAAAATAGAGAACTACTTCTACAAATGGTACATTTTATCCAGATTGCCTAAATTCGAATTTGCGAGTCTCAAAAGTAGGTAACATCAAAAGAAGAAATGAAGATCTTAAAGAAAGCTTTCGAAATATATAAATTTCGTTAAAATTTGTTAATCAAAATAGTACGCGAAATTTTTTTTGCATAAATTTTGAGAATATTTTAAAGGGATAATGGCCAAAACATCCAATATATAACCTTTTTAATCCATTTAGTACACAAGATTTTTAATAAGACTGAAATACCTTTTTTAAAGCTTTTTGAATCTGTTTAGTCCTTTTTAAACTTTTCTAAATCTATTTAGTCTATTCCTTCTTTTTTAATGTTCATGTTTTACTCTTATTATTTTTCTCAATCACCTTTTTGTCTTTTTTAAACTTGTACTCTTGCATGAGAGAGAAATGTAGTTATCTTTTTTGTTTTTAAACTTTAAAATGTTATATCTCTTCAAATAAAATTCAGATTTTGACAAAATTCATATATTTGGAAAGCACTTTTTGAGATCTTTAAAACTAGACCAGTCAAGAATGATTTTTAAAAAAAAGAATTCACGAAATTTATGCAAAAACGTTTTTGCATGAGTTCATTTTTGCATAGATTTATGTTAAATCATCTGTGAAACATGATTTGCATAGTTCTTGCAAAAATATTTTTGCATAATTTATACAAAAATATTTTTGCATAGATCTATGTTGAATTTTTTTTCTTCTCTCTTGTATCTCTTTGTCTTCTTTTTCTTCTTCTTTCTATTTTCTTTCTTTTCCCTCTCTCTCACGTCCCTATCTTCTCTCTCTATCCTCTCTTTTCTTTCTTTTCTCTCTTTTCCCTTTCCCTTTTTTTCCTAATCAGATCTTTCTCCATTTCTCTCTAATTCTCTTCTCTCTATCTCCTATATTTTCCCTCTTCTCTATGCCGATCTCTCTCTCTCTCTCTCTCTCAGTGGTGATGGTAGAAACTATCTGTCTCTCTTTCTCTCTTATCATCATTAAGATCTTTTGTTGACTGGTGAATAATCGATCAATCGAAGCAAAGGAAACAAGTGAAGATCGAAAGCAGCAAAGTAAGCTTATTAATGTAGAGAGAGAAACAAAGATTCTTATTCGGTCAAATTTTGATTTCTATAACTAATTAGTTAAGGGCAGATCTGTCTAAATTTTATTTTTGGACTAAATAGACTCATATAAAATTTGGTGAACTAAATAGATTGAATTAAAGTCATAATGGATGTATTGGATGATCTCCTCATTTTAAAAAAATATTATTAACTGTTCTAGTTTCGAAGAATATTTAAAAAAAAAAATTTGGCGACAAAAGGAGTGTCGCCCTTTATTCCCTTTGTCGCCCTCTACTCCGTCTGGCGCCCTCTAGTTCTTTTGTCGATTCATTTTTCCTCTATTCTCAGCCCTAAATATGAGTAGATTTGAGGCTGAGGGGATGATTTTGAGGGATAACTCCCACCATAGTACTTGAATTATCCCTCAAACCTCTCCAATATGGAGGTTTGAGCCTACCATAGTACTTGTCCTCACAATTTGAAATTTTGTTTTGGCTAAACATTTGAAATTTTAATTTTTAGAAAAGGGATATCCACAAATAGTTTATTCGTATGTATGAACTCGCAAATTTAATGACTCCCTACACTTACTTCTCGATTATCCATTTTTTTATTTTTTGATCGTGCAGTCTACAGCGTCAACGCAACTTTCATCCGGTACAGTAACTTGGGGTAGCATGGCTCGAAGGATATCAGTTCAATCTACGGTGGACAGTGGACCAGACGTATACATCAATATGATCAAATACTCATATGTTAAGATCGTCATTTTGAACGACTAATTTGACCCGTAAAATTTGCGACCTGGCATTTTTTTTTAAATTTGTAGTCACTCATCAAATTTGCATAACACAAACATGGTTTTCAATTTGGCAGCAACAGTCTCTCTCCCTGTCCATGATATCCTGTTTGTTAGTTTTTTCGCTTTCATTGATCTTCCATGAAACCCCAAAATTCAATCTTCAATCACCCAACTCTGCTCCTCTTAGAGAAATGCAAAACCCTAACTACATTGAAGCAAATCCATGCCCAAATGATCACAACAGGTCTCCTCCTTAACACTTTCCCTCTCAGTCGAATCCTCTTCTTGTCCTCCACCCTTTCCTTAACCTACTCTCTCTCCATCTTCAACCAAATCTCTAACCCATCAATCTTCCTCTTCAACACTTTCATCTCTTCATTTGCCTCCAACAACCATACCCACATTGCTTTCTCTCTCTACTCTCAAATCCTTACTGACAAAACACTCAAACCCAACAATTTCACTTACCCATCTCTCTTCAAAGCTTGTGGGTCTCACCCATGGCTCCATGTCTTGAAATTCCTTGAACCCAACATTGACCACTTTGTTCAAGCTTCCTTAGTCAACTTTTACTCCAAATTTGGTAATTTGGGTCCCTCTAGATTTCTCTTCAACCAAGTCAACAAACCAGATTTGGCCACGTGGAACTCTATCTTAGCTGCTTATGTTAATCCAAATATCACTGGCATTAGTAGTACCAGTGTTTTAAAAACCGGACCGGACCGGCCGGTTCAACCGGTGAACCGGTGACCCAGTGAAATTTTCGGTTCGGGTCAACATTGACCCAGTAATTTTCTCAAAAACCGTTTTTTTTTAATGTGAACCGGTCGACCCGGCCGGTTGAACCAGTGAACCAGGTGACCCAGTCGATTTTTAAACCGATTTTTTTCAAGTTAAAGTGTTATAATTTTTTATATTTTGCAAAAATGAACTTGTTAGGTTTTGAACCCAGGACCCTAAAGTGACAAACCTCTTACCATTTCAGCTACCATTAGATTGTTGTCATTATGACAGTATAATTGCTATACAACTAGTTGTTACTTAAGAGTTTTAGCATTTCCCAAAACTTAAACTGTTGAGTTTCGAATACGAGACCCATAAGTGACTTTAAAAAGACACTTTACCAACTGTACTGCATAAAACAATATGTTTTTATTGTCGTTATTGTATTAATAGTTTAGACTTAACCCACTGGTCAACCCACTGGTTGAACCAGATTGACCCAACCCACTAGCTTCTCCGGTTCGATTACCGGTCCGGTTTTTAAAACATTGAGTAGTACTACTTCTATTGATGAGGATACTACTAGTTTGTCAATTGAGGCTCTGTTTCTATTCAATGAAATGCAGTTATCCAAAATTAGGCCAAATGAAGTCACATTTGTTGCTCTAATTAGTGCTTGTGCTAATTTAGGAGCTCTTAATCAAGGATCATGGGCACAAACTTATATATTAATCTTAAATTAAATCGCTTCGTTAGTACGACTCTAATCGATATGTATGCGAAATGCGGGTGTCTTACTTTTGCGAGTCAACTATTCGATCAAATTCCTGAAAAAGACACACTATGTTACAATGTGATGATCCGAGGTTTTGCTATTCATGGCTATGGTCACCAACCACTTAGTCTTTTCAATAGAATGAAACTCGTCGGGCTACAACCAGACGACATAACATTCGTAGTTGTCATGTATGCGTGTGCACATGTTTGGTTGAGAATGGTTATCAGTGTTTCTATTCTATGAAAGAAGTTCATGGGATAGAACCCAAGCTTGAGCATTATGGGTGTTTAGTGGATCTGTTGGGTCGGGCGGGGCAGCTCGAGGAGGCAAAAGAAACAATTTTTGCCCAATGTTGTTTTGTGGAGGTCCTCGCTAGGGGCATCAAGGGTTCATGGAAATTTGAAGTTAGGGGAACTTGCACTCAAAAACTTGATAGAGTACTAGAGCCAAAGACAAGTGAGAATTATGTACTTTTATCAAATATGTATACAAAAATCAACAGATGGGATGTGTGAAGAGGGTGAGAAAGGTTATGAAAGATTTGGGTGTTAATAAAATGCCTGGTTCTAGTTTGGTTGGGATTGATGGAGCTTTATATGAGTTTTTGATGGGAAATAAAACATACCCAAATTCAAATGAGATCTATTTGAAGCTTGAAGATATTAGTAGGAGATTAAACACCTATGGTTACAAACCAATTACAAAAGAAGTTTTGTTTGATATTTTGAGAAGAGGAGAAAGAAGGCGCTCTAAATTATCACAGTGAAAGGCTTGCAATTGCTTTTTCTCTTATTTCAATATCTAATTCAAGTGTTCCAATTAGAATTATAAAGAACCTTAGGGTTTGTGGTGATTGTCGTAAAAGTACTAAGCTTATATCAAAGATATATAAGAGAGAGAGTTAATTGTTAGAGATAGAAATAGGTTTCATCATTTTAGAGATGGGACTTGTTCTTGTTTGAATTATTGGTAAGATTAACCTAGCTAACAATGTTTGTATATTTGATCAAATTTGAATGAATGAGTTATAAATTGCAGGTTAAAGGCATTGGAATTGAAGCTCTCTTTTGTGTTCCCTGTTGGGCCTGATTGTATGATTGATCACCAGGCTTTGCTTGGTTTGGTAAAGGTTTGATAAAATAAAATATAATTTCTTACCATAAGTTGTAATATTCTTCATACTAAAATAAGGCAGTTACCATAGAATAGATGAACTGCTTTGAATTACCATTTCTTTGTAACTTGTAAGAGCATCCACAATGCTACTTGTGGAAAACGGTTGTGTATAAGATAAATATACACAATCTTCATGGGACCCACAAAACACACTCACAATGGAGAGTTGTGTATATTTAGATTTAGAACTATTAATAAATTATTAAATTACCTAACTAAAGAGGTTGAGCGGACTCTGAGAGTCCGCCCAACACCAGGCGTACTTTCAAAGTTCGCTTGGTGTGAGACGGACTCTCAAAGTTAGCTTTCACATTAAAAATAATTTTTGTAATATTTTTTTTATTTTTTAAAAAGACCAAGCGAACTCTGAGAGTTAGCCTGGAACCAAGCGGACTCTGAGAGTGTGCCTGGCGACCAGGCACACTCTCAGATACCGCCTGATGGCAGGCTCACTCTGAAACTCCGCCCATCTAATTTTGTATATATTTTTACATATTGTCTATTTATTCACAATTCTCTCTCCTGCTAATCTAAATTTACATTTTTAGACAATGCATTGCGAATTACTTTTTAGAAAATTTTGCTAAATTTAGCTAGCACTGTGGATGCTCTAAGAGGGCTTTAAACCTGCTAAGAAGTATTACTGCGTTCATCTTCTTTAATCATAGTTCGCGTGGCGTGCCCCTTTTTCCCCTCTTCATTTTCTGAATAAAAAATAAAAGCTCTTGAGGGTATTTTCGTCGAAGAAAAGTTCAAATTTTTGTTTTCTAGTTAAGAAGGTTGGGACAGCCTTGTAATTAAGGATTTTGTTAGCACTTGCCGTAAGGGCACATGATAAGCTTCTAGGTTGTGTGTTTTATTTAGTTTCTTAAGGTTGTCTAAATAGGCTGATTTTTAGATATGTATGTTACTTATACTGTTTGGACCATATCTAAAAAAATCAGCTCAATCCGAGACCTCTAGCACCCTCTAGCACCACAAATACTTAATTTAAACTTTAATAGTGTGAATGAACGGCTTACATTTAAAGTGATTTGTTTGGAGGGTTAGATATTTCTGATTTAGCTGATTTTTTGTGGGCATCTTATAAATAAGGGGTTTTGAGAATTTAGTCCATATTTTCTTAAGTCTTAGGTTTTTAATCCCTTGCATTAAAAACATTTGTAAATTTAGTCCCTGGTTTTAAAAAGACACAACTAACTATTAAAAACAATCTATTCCAAATAAATCCCTACTGTCAACCCCTAAGATCTAAAACCTAATGAACTAAAAGCCCTAACAATAAAATACCGCCGTCATTCCCCTCTTATTTTGGCTCGAGGTCTAACTTCCGGTGGCCGGTGAACTCCTCATCATTCATCCTCCTTCTGATTTCTTCTATTTCTCCGGTACCGGCAAACTTTTTCATAACTTTTCTCGTCTCGTACTTCTCCGACTTCATTATATCTTTCAAAGCTCCGATCTCATCTTCTTCTCCGATGAAATCGCACTTCTTCGAAGGATCTTCGATTAGCGGTAAGTTCTTCAACGTGTTTAAAATTTAGATTTGCAATATCTCATCTTCTTCTCTAACAAACTCATTCAGATCTGGAATTTTCTGAAATTGCAAGTTCAAACTTACAATTTCTTAAACTGGCAAGTTCAGATCTTGAATTTATTGCAAGTTTGATATCTATTTTTCTCTCTTCTTTCTCTCTTTCTTAATTTTTTCTCACCTAAATTACGAATTGCAAGTTCAAACTTGCAATTTCAGATCTGCAAGTTTAGATCTGTAATTTCTCAAATTACAAGTTTGATATTTATTTTTCTCTCTACTTTTTCTCTTTCTTAATTTTCTCTCAACCTAGTTTGCGATCGCAAGTTTCAGATCTGCAATTTCTCAAACCGAATATTCGTAGTTGTAATTTCTCAAATTGCATGATTAGATCTAAAATTTCTGAAATTGGAAGTTTAGATCTGCAATTTCTCAAATCGCATGAACGATTTAATCGAACCTGATGAATGATTTAATGAAAGCAAATGAAGATTTTGTCGATTGAGAACTTTTAAGGATTATAGTTTTTGTCCAACTTAACAAAAAAAAAACTGTGAACAAGGGTACCTTAGGCATTTTTAAAAAATTAGGTTTACACTTTTTTAATTTTTAGGGACTAAAATCATAACACTATAATTTTTTAAGGATTAAAATCATAAAGTCTAAAAAAATAAGGATTAAAATTATAAAAGTATTTTGGTGAGGGATTAAAATCATTGGTCCCCTATAAAATAAGGACTTTTTTTACATTTTTCGATAAATAATGATAATATTATGTCTACAAAAATTTAGCTAATTTGAAGACCTTTAAATTGCAAAAAAAACTCCTTCAAAAATAACCTTATCGTGTGCCCTAAGAGCACCCGTTAACAAGACCCTGTAATTAAAAAGGAAATCCTATAGAGCAATAATAATCATTTGCGTGGTGGGGCTTATTAATTAGCGGACCCCATCAAATCCATAAAACTCGCATGATCAGTCGCTCATGCATTCCGTGCAATGAGTAGTCGCGTTGTCGTTATGCATTAGTTTTACACAGTATAACATCACTTTGCCTATAACAGGTTAGGGTGTTTAAATTGTCCTCAGTGTTTGCACTGAATGTAGAACACACAATCAAGTAGTTTCTTTGTTAGATTAGAAGAAGTTTATTTTCAATTCCAATTATATTAGGTTTAGAAAATCTTTACCTATTTTATCTTTAAAAGGAAGCGACCCTAGAGGTAGTTATTGATGCCCCAAATTATCATTTCCATATTTTATCCCTACTAAATAGGAAGCTTAATTGTTAACAAAATATTTTAGAATAAACAAAAAAATGATATAATTAGAAACTTAAAATAAAGGAAGTTACAAGTTTTACAAGTAGTTATTAGTATTACACGTGGGTAGTGATTCTCCACATAAGTAGGGATTCTCCCCCAAAATTGCTCCCACTAATATTTTTACAACTTAAAAGATATTTTCAAAATAGTTTCGAAAACTAACTAACTCAATATAAATGAAGTCTTTATTTCCTCAAACGAGGATGAAGAATACAGAGAAAGAAGAAAACATATTTCCATTCTTTATTTATTATTTTTGTTGATTTTTGGCTTCTTTTTTTTCTGTAAAATTATAAGTTGTCATAGTTCAATTTTTTTTAATTGCAGGGTGATTTTAAGGAGTTTTGCATTGGATTTGACTATGCAAGGCGTAGGTGTGGAGGTAAGCGAATTTTTCCTCTAACAACATGTTAGATTTCTTGAAAACTAATGTTTGTGGACAACTTATTAATAACTATGATTTTTCAACTATCAACTGAAATTTCAAAAAATTATCTAGAATTTGATAAAAAAATATTATCGAGAATTTGATAAAAAAAAATAGATCAATAAAATAGTATTTGTTGATTCAGAAAAAGTTTTTACAAGGATTTCAGGTAGAATTATGTACAATATTATGTGTTTCTAGGCCCACTGCTTAAATCTGCCAATGGTTTATTAAATAAAAATTAAAAAATAATTTAGTAATTATTCGATTCGAAAGTGATGCTACTTATATTCAATTTGTTTTTTAAATTTTAATTATACATTTATTTATTAATTATTATAACATTTAATGGCTAAAACGCGTTAAGCACACACAACGCGTGTGCAAGGGTTCTTGTTATTATATAAGGAGATAGATATAATTGATAATTTATTGATATGATTATTATTCTACTTTTGCTACTCCTGCTGTGAATCTTAGGTCACTGTCATCACTGCTGCATCTCAGAATGACTGTGTATCGCATAATAGGTACGCATGATGCTCTCTCTCTTTCCCCACTAGGTTTTGGGAATTTTCTGGTTTAACTTAAAATTCAAGTTGTTTTGGGTTAGATTAATTGATGATGATATTAAGCATCCTAATAAACATTATGAGCCATCCGACACTATGAACCATCCTAATTTTTAATATAAAATAATAATTTTATTTTATTTTTTAAAAATCCACTCCACTAAAAGCACACTACACCCCTACCACCCATTACACCCCTACCGCCCATTTCTACTGATTAACAGAGAAAGGGATTTCAAAATCCCTAACAGAAAAAGGGACTTCAAAATGCTTAACAGAGAAAGGGGATGTAAAATCCCAAAGTAACCTACCAAAGATGGCCTAACAGAAAGGGATTCAAAATCCCAGTGAAGGATGACGGTGGGAGAAAGAGAGACGGAAAGAGAGAAGGGATAGAGAGAGAGAGAGAGAGAGAGAGAGAGAGAGAGAGAGCGAGAGAGGTGTACTTAAAATTCGGGGTTTCTTCCACTTCATCTTCCATGGTTTCTTTGCTTTTGGGTTTGAAGCCTTGGAATTGGCGGTGGTAGGTTGTTTAAAAAAACTAAAGATTTTGTGTTGTAATTTAGTGCATCAAATTCGTTGGCAAAAGTAAAATTAATCTGATTTTTTGTTGTAACGTATGTGAATATATAACCAAACCAAGTTGTTTTGCTTCATATTGGTATATCAACAGGTTTTTTTTTTTTTTTTTTTGATTTTCACTTAGAAAGAGAAATCCCTCCAAAAATAGGCGTATGCAGCTTAATGCGGCAAGCACACGGTATTCTTTAGTAAAAGGCGAAAGAATAGTTCGCTCTGTTCTTACGGAGGATGGCTCATAGTGTTTGCTAGGATGCTTAATGTCATCAGTCAGATTAATTTTGTTGTTTCAAAAGTTTGATTAGTGTAGGGTTAATTTAGGATTGGTTTAAGGTTAATCGGTTGATTGGGTTAATATATTCAGCTGATTAATTATTATTTTTTGAATGAACAAAACTAGTCATTAAAAAATTAAACAAGAACTCTATCCTGATGGAGAGAGTGAGAAATACAATTAGGTGGAGCCGTGGGGGACCACCAGTCAGTTACATGATTTTGGAAAGCAAATTGAACTAACTCATGAGCAACTATATTAGCTTCTCTAGGTACAGCAGTAAACCTAATGTCAGTAAAAGTTTGAGAAGCAAATTTAATGTTTAACACAATAGTTCGAATTTGCCATGGGATTTCATCTTCAGATCCAGTCAAAACCTAGTGATGGCTTTAGCATCACCTTCAATAATGCAGTGAGAAATGTGCAATCGTTGAGCAAGTTGAACACCATGTAAATAGGCTCGTGCTTCAGCAATAAGTGCAGAAGAGGCTGGAAACCACCAAGTACCACAACCTTGATAACATCCAAAAGAATCCCTTGCCACAGCCGAAGCAGCTCCCGAATTATCCCGAAATGCACCATTCATATTAATCTTAAGATAAGGTTGGATAGGATAAATCCAATTGGCCGGTCTTAGAGTAGGAATTGGCACCAACGGAATTGAAGTGACATCAGAAATAATAATTTCCAAAGAGTGAAATTCTTCGAAATCTTTTACTGCATTGCGAAGGACCAATGAAACATCTGGATTTTTATGCTCAAAAACACATTTATTACGTGTTTTCCAAATATTCCATAGAATACGACATCCCAAATTGAATGTCTTAAAGTCATTGGGATAATTAAGCAATTCAATAAGTAAATGTTGTAAAGAAGGGAATTCCTGCTGGAGTTGAAAATTGATTCTAGAAGTTAAGAATACCTCTTTAGAAAAGGAACATCCAAAGAATAAATGTTCGATAGATTCATTGAAGTCATAGCATAGCAAGGCCATTATACAGTAATCTCCAAATAAATATCTGAATTCGAGGGCATAGTTTTTTATTTTTCCAGAACTTCTTCCAAGGAAAAGAAGCCATAGAAGAGTTACTGGCAATAGTAAATTCCAAAGATCGATAGCAAGATTTCGTTGAAAAGTTACCTGATGGTGATTTAAGCCATAAAAGCTTATCTGCAGTGGGCTCATCAGGGATATTGATTTGGTGTATAGCATTAACTTTATCAGAAGAGAAAATTGAGTGCAGTAAGTCAATGTTCTAACTTCTAGAATTTGGTAAAAACAGATCACAAACCTAGACAGGATGACAAGAAAGAGGAGTAGTGTAGGGCCGATATCCAGATAGGAAAGGTATCCACGGATCCTTCCATATATTTATAAAATTGCCATTGCCAACCGACCAGCAGACCCCTTCAACTAAAATTGATCGAGTAGAGATGATTCCAGCCCAAGTGGCTGAAATATTGCCATGCCGAGAATCAGCCAAAAAATCAGACTTTTGAAGATATTTCGCATGTAACAGTTGAGCCCAAATTGAATCAGGAGATGTAAGAAATCTCCATGCTAGTTTTGTGAGTAAGGACTTATTAACCAATTCCATATTTTGAATTCCAAGCCCACCATCTTGTTTGGATCTGCATAATTTTTCCCACCCAATAAAATGACATTTTTTCTGAGCAGTTGAATGGCCCCACCAAAAGCATCTATGAATTTTAGAAATTTCATAAAGCACTTTCTTTGGGAGTAGGCTCAATCCCATGAAATAGATCGGAATAGTTCCTAAAACTATTTTCTCCAAAGTTGTCTTGCCAGCATGAGACAAAAAGTTGTTTCTCCAACCTGATAACTTTGAGGCAAATTTGTTTAACAGAAAATCATGAGATTGACATAAATACTTGGATTGTATCTCTTGTGGTTTTTGTCACGATATTGACAAAGGGGGAGATTGAAAGGTCGATGAGGATTCTGAAAGGTCCATGTTTTATGTTTGTCGAATTTCGTGTCAAAAATTAACTCAAGCTGATCTCTTGTAATTCTGAGTTAGAGTCTAGTGAGTCTCGGTTCACTTCGGTTGAAAGAGAAGAAATCTACAAAGGCTCCGAAAAACTCAACTCACCACCGGAAGACATCCTAGGATGGTAAGTGACTTAGAACACTAAGTACCATAGGTGGTTAGATTGCTAAGAGTGTTTCCCACACTGTTTGTTCTTGATAAAATGTGTTTTAAAAGATAAAAATTTAATCTGGACAGTTTTGGTTTCGAAACCAAGAAGCTTGGTTTCGAAACCAACTGCATTGATGGTGTTATTTTTATATAGGGAAAAGTCTGTTTCGAAATCAACCTCTGTTTGATTTCGAAACCAAACTTTATCTGATGACAGATGAAGTTTGGTTTCGAAACCAAAACTGTTGGTTTCGAAACCAAAACTCATCTGTCTTCAGATGAATTTTGGTTTCGAAACCAAACAGTTTGGTTTCGAAACCAAAACCACATCTATCTTCAGATGAAGTTTGGTTTCGAAACCAACCTGTTGATTTCGAAACCAAAAGACAATAACCATCACAGGTGCTTGTTGGTTTCGAAACCAAATCAGGTCAGTTTCGAAACCACATGTTGGTTTCGAAACCGACTGGCTTGATTTCGAAACCAACGCCCAGATTCGTTTTTTTTTAGTGCGATTTTCTGAGCTGTAAAGTAACTTTTTAACACATTATTGCTCATCTCCCTCTAAGCCTTGTTTCAGGGAGATAATTGAGCATGGGAAAACATTTCTAAGTGGGATGAGAGGCTCAATGGATTATTCTCTCATCCCCAATAATGGTGTCTACCATTAGACCTAGAACTAATAATTTAGTCTAGGATTGAGCTGGACATCTTCACTATAAATAGGGGTTGAATCTCCAGTATTCAATCAACCATTCACCCCTCACCTCAACAAGCTCTTGAGAGTTTTTCAAACTCGAAATTCTTAGTTCTCAAGCTTGTTGAACTTGGTTCAAATCCTTCCCACTTTAAACCAAAACTCTGTTTTTGTGTGCCGGTGGTATTCCGGTGGTGAAGCTTGAAAGTGTCAAGCAAGTGGTGATACTTGAAGAGTCAAGTATTGGTTCATGGTGCGGGACTTGCGGAGGTCAAGTTGGAGACGCATCATCATCTACTAAGAGGCAAATTCGTGGAGTTCGAATTTGTTGAAGAACTATACACCGTAGCTGTTGGAGCGTAGAGGGAGTCGTAATTCGTGTCCATCGAGTGGTAAATCGGTTTGTAAGTTTTCATTTCTTTTAGTGGATTCTTTTCTGGACTAGGTCCCGGGGTTTTTCCCAGTTTGGGTTTCCTCGTAAACAAAATCTCTTGTGCATATCTTTATATTTATTAAGAGATTGAAATATTCGATTCTTGTTTCCGCATGTTAAAGAATCGAATAAGTCAATACTCTTGATTAGAGATTTTAGTTTCCATCTTTATCACCAATATTATTTTTATTTGGTAATTGTGTAATCCTTAACCTTAGTCACATTGACATACGGTTATTCCAACTAATAACCGTAAGGATTTTAGACTTTCAGTTTCCTTATATTTTTGTTTGTCAAATTTCGTGTCAAAAGTTAAACTCAAGAAGGTCAATGTAACTTGAGTTAAAGTTAGTAAGTCTCGGTTCGCATCGAAGTGATGGAAAGACTTCAAGAAGCTCAATTCACCACCGGAAAATATCTTAGGATGGTAAGTGACTTAGATGCCTAAGGACTATAGGTGGTTAGTTTCCCTTTGACCAAAGTAAGGTTTTTCCAGAGCTCAAAAAGTATTAAAAGATAAATTTTCTGAAAAATAGCTTAGTGGTATCGAATCCGCCCTGATGGTTTACCCTGCGCTTTCGATACCACTTCAAAAGTGTCTTCAGGACATTTTTAGTTTCGATACCAACAATGTGGTATCGATACCAAAACTGGCATTGCTGACAGATGACTTCTGGTTTCGATACCATACTAGGTGGTATCGATACCAAACCTCTCCTGGGAATAGATGAGGTTTGGTATCGATACCTCCTCTCACGGTATCGAAACCACTTACTGGCTTTCTTCAATAGATACTACATGGTTTCGATACCACTATGATGGTATCGATACCGTCGACCAGATCCGCGAATCTGGGTTATCATTTTGAGCTGGAAAGTACCTTCATGAGTTATTTTCTCCATTCATATTTTAGGGAAGAACATGTGTGCGTGGGAAACAAATTCTAGTGGATTAAGAGGCTCAATAGAATGCTCTCTCATCTTCAAAAATGTTGTCTAGCATTAAACCCAAAATAACTTGTTTATTCCTTGTTTTGTGCTAGACATTCCATTATAAATAGGGTTGATCTCTTCATTGTTCATCAACCAATCACCCTATACCTTAACAAGTTTTTGAAAGAGCTTTAACTCTATATTCTTAGTTTTCAAACTTGTTAAACTTGGTTCTACTCTTCCCACTTGAAACCAAAACTCTGTTTTTGTGTGCCGGTGGAGTTCCGGTGGTTGAGCTTGAAAGAAACAAGCTCGTGGTGAAATACTTGAGGAGTCAAGTATCGGTTCAAGGTACCGGACTTGCAGAGGTCAAGTTGGAGATGCATCAATATCTACTAAGAGGCAAATTCATGGAGTTCGAATTTGTGGAAGAACTGTACACAGTGGCTGTTGGAGCGTAGAGAGAGTCGTAATTCGTGTCCATCGAGTGGTAAATCGGTTTGTAAGTTTACATTAACTTTTAGTGGATTCATTTCTAGACTAGGTCCCGGGGTTTTTCCCAGTTTGGGTTTCCTCGTAAACAAAATCCCTTGTGCATGTTTTCATATTTGTTACGAGATTGAAATATTTGATTCTTGTTCCGCATGTTAAGAATCGAATAAGTCAATACTCTTGATAAGAGATTTTAGTTTTGTTCTTTATCACCAGTTTAATTTTTATTAGGTGATTGTGTGATCCTTAACCGTAGTCACATTGACATACGGTTAATCCAACTAAACCGTCGGGCATTTAGACTTTCATGAGAAAAATGTGTGCCCCATCTCCGAGAATATACAATGCGTACTTAATAGATAACCAAAACATTCTAATTAAACTTTTCTCACCAATGTGGTTTGTTGAGAAAGTAGTTCATGATAGAGAAGCTAACGGGATATGAAGTAGTTGATGAGGAACTAGAAGGAAATCAATTATGAAGGGTGATGGCCAGAGAACACACAAAACTACCGTAATAAAATCGGTTGGTACATCTAGAGTTTTTGGTACATATGTAAACGAATCTTCAACCTTCTTAGTCTTCAATTAATTCCTAATTAGATTTGAAGATTGGGAGTAGATGGTAAAGATTAAAAATGACACATCTTTGAACTTGATGGAAATGAGTCATTTAAATGTGAAGTTTTGTCCATGCATTTCTTTGAGTTTATCGTATTATTATCATACTTTTTAACTATTTTAAAGATTTTTAATTGTTAGTTAAGTTTTTTTGATGTCGTGTTTTTTTTTGTGTTCCATAGGTTTGGGAGCTACATTATCTACTTCATTTACATGTTCCTGATTTGTTTGTAATTTGAGAGTAGTTGCTCAATTGATGAGCATGAATGAAATGGGGAACGTTAAGGGAGTTTGTTATATATTTAATAGAATAGTTGAAAGTTAAGGAATTGTTTTTTTAGTTTTTAAATTGGTAAGTGATATTTTGAAAAATTTATTTTGTATATACCTGAAAAGTGGAATCTGTCTGAAATAGTATATCACTTTCTTTGATCTTTCTTCTTTTTTTTCCTTTGATCTTTCTATGCTGTGAATTTTAATGATGATTGGATGATCTATATATTTTACTATTTGTTTTATTAAACATTATGATTTTTTATGCAGATAATCTACATTGTGGGGACACTATCCTCACCAATCTATAGATTATCTACTATTATATTGTAGAAGATAATAAGCCTTCAAAATTTAGTTAACTTTTGGCATAATTCAAAAGGACGAAAACCATAATGTAATCAAAACTGATTATAATTTTATCATGTTGCAAAAAAAAAATATTGTTAACCTCAGATCAAAGGAAATTTGATTAACGTATAATATCATAAACAACAAGTGGCCCGGCCACCAAAATTTGATTCCTTATAGTTTCTACTCATACAGACTCTCTAAAGTAAAAACCCCTTACTAGTACTCATTTCTACTTTACCCAATGTAACTGTAAAAGAAAACTAATAAAGTTATATTTGTGGAGCCAGAATCCGGCGCGATCCCACCGGAATAGAGATAATGGATAAGGGGATCAAGGTACGGGTTGGGAAGGTATTAGGCACCCAACAACCGCCCGTCCGTAAGGACGGCCTCTACTTCGCGATTAAAAACTTTTAGGGAAATATGTGATCAATACTAAATTATGTTACGCACAAGAATTCATTGAATAGTCAAAGCATTGTTACATCATCATTTCATCACATGAAATACAAGTGCAGAAAATAAAAGAAACAAAAGGATGGGTAGGGATTATCACCTAGTCGGCACGAACCCGTCGACCCGATGACATGAGATCTCACCTCGTGTCGATGTGTGATGGAGGTGATGAGGGGGTCCCACTCCTCGCCCGAGTGAAGAGAACCAAAACTCAAGGAATCAAAGCTTTAAGGAGCCATGCAAAACTGCCTTTGCAAAACTGTTTTTATGCAAAAATGCTTTTGCAAAACTATTTTATGCAAAAATGCTTTTGCAAAACTTTTTGTGTGCAAAACCTTTTTTTTTTGCAAACTGCTTTTGTGCAAAAATGCTTTTGCAAAACTGTTTTTGCAAACTTTTTTTTTTTAAAACTGTTTAAAAAATAAAAAAATAAATAAAAAGAGGCAAAGCCCACTTTTTGTTTGAAAATAAAAAGAAAAGAAACTCTTTTTTCTTTTTTCCTTTTTTTTTTACTGTTTTGTTCAAAACAAAAAAAATAAAACAAAAATCAAAATAAACAAACCAAACAACATACTTTTTTGCTGTTTTTCTTTTTTCCCTGTTTTTTGTAAAAAACGTTTTTTTTTAAAAGAACAAAACAAAACAGAAATAACTAAAAAAAAAAAAAAATCTCTTTTTTTTTCTCTCTCCTCCTCCCTTCTTCTCCAAACGTCTGTTACAGACGTTTTTTAATTTTTTTTTTCTTCTCCTTCTCCTTTCCTTCCTTCTTTTCTTCTCCTCCTCCTTTCCTTCCTTCTTCTCTTCTTTCTCCTTTTCTTTTCGTCTTCTTCTTCCTCCTTCACGTCTGGTTCAGACGTGGAGTTTCTTTTTTTTTTTCTTCTGCTCCTTCACGTCTGGTTCAGACGTGAAGCTTTCTTCTTCTTTTTTTTTCCTTCTTCTTCTCTTTCTTTTCCTTCTCCTCTCTCGACCCCTCTCTCTGCTTAACGTCGGCAGCGCTGCTGCTCGTTTTTTCCTCTCAGTCGACTCTCTTTCTCTCTGTCGACTTTCTCTCAAAGATCTCTCTCTCGAACTCTCGAACCCTCCCTCTCTCTCTCTCTCTGATCTCTCTATCTCCTTTTCTCTCCC